>SEOQ01000207.1:0-37816 GCA_004679275.1 Dentipellis fragilis
GGAGGACCTGGCGCGCGAGGACGCGTTCCTGGCAGGCCGTGCCGCGCGCGGCGGGCGCGGGCGCGACGGCGGAGAAGATGTTCGATGTGATGACGATCTCGCACAGCAAGAAGGAGGACGTCGACTTCCACTCCGTGCCGCGCTTCCTGCGGCCGCACTGGTCTAAGTGCGTCCTCGCGTTTCCTTTATCCACCTTTATCCATCGCAGTGGCTGATGATGTGTCTGCTGCAGGGTCCTGTTGGACGACACCAACTTCCTGGGGACGCAGGGCGGCAAGATGTACCACACGTACGGGGTCAGCCCCGAGGACGGCGCAATCGTGCTCGTGCGCCCGGACGGCTACGTCGCGACCGCCGTGCCGCTCGCCAAGGCGTCCCTCCTGGACGACTACTTCGCAGCGTTCACGAAGGCCAAGGTCGTTGCCTGATCTGCGGCACGTCTACAAGCTGTGAGATTCAGAACGAATACCAAGGTGGGCTGTCGGCGTCTGGATACCGCGCGACGTGACCTGAGGGGGACTTGACTGGACGGATATATCGAACTTGTAACTATATCATCATGTGTACTACATAATGCAAAGCGGCATACGGGTATTTGTGCGTGTATCTGTACATGGAGTGAGGTGTACTAGTACACTGAACAGCGACAGGAAAAGCGAGCACGACAAGGCAGTGACTGAAAGACAGCGACTCGGACGGGGTACGTGAGAACGAAGAAGACCCCGTGCGCCCCTTATCCCCGCCACCCGCGACTCGCAGGCGCAGACTCCCCGTCCGCCGGTGCCTTCCTCTTCACCCCCAGCTTGCCCTTCGCCGCCGCCGAAGCCGCTGCACCCACAGACGTCTTCGCAGGCGGCTTCGCTGGGGCTGGTACCGCTGCACTCGAACTCCGCGCAGCAGAGGCCTTCGCAGTGCGCTTGGACGTGTTCTCCTTCTCGCCCTTCTCGCCCCCGAGTGCGCTGCGACTGCGCGTACTCGGCGCACTCGGCGCGCCCGCCTTGCCCTTGCCCTTGTCCACCGACTTCTTCGTACCTGGCTCAGACCCGGACCCAGACCCCGACGGCGCGCGTCTGCTTTTTGAAGCCGGCACAGAATCGACGTTCTTCTCGAGCTTCTTCTCGCGCAGCGGGGGCTCCTCCTCATCGTCCTCCTCCACCGGAGGCAGCAGCTCCGCGTCGAGCATCTCGTCGTCCTCGTTCACCGCGTCTAGCGCACTTGTGTCTGCACCTGCGAACGCGGGCGCGGGCAGCGCGGCGCCCTCGGGGGAGTCGGCCGAGCATCAGGATGCGGCTGAGCGGGCTGGGCTTTGCGGGCGAGTATGCGTGGATCATGCGCGGGACGAACGGCTTCGCCCTAGGGAAGGGCAGGCGTGGCGGGGTCTGCGCGGCGGGCTCGCTCGAGGAATCAGGGGAGGTGTCGGTGTAAGGAGGTGTTGTGGAGGGCTGCGGGTGGGCGTAGGCGTGCAGGGTCGCTTCGGATTTGGACGTCGGGAGGGATGAGCTCGAGGCCTGCGTCTCTCGTTGGAGGACGGGCTCGGACTTCGATTGCATGATGACGTCCGGCGTGCTGGCGGGCGGAGCGAGGAGGGCATCGCTTCGCGGCGGGAAGCGCGATTGCGGGGATGGGGGCGGGAGAACGAATGAGGTGGGGAGGAGAGAGCCTGTCAGAGGCGGGATGACTTCGGTTTCGTAGGAGGGCACCACTTTCGAGGTGGACGCCCTCAGGCCACCCGAAGATGACCTGTGCGCCGGGCGTGGCCTCTTGCCGGCGGAGACCTTCCGTGGTGATTTCCGTGGTGAGCTTAGCTTCAGTTTTTGCTTGCGGGAAGATCTGTGAGGTGAGGGCATTGACGAGGGAGGAGGAGCGGGCTCGGCGGGATCTGGTGGTGGTGGACGCTCGGAGAGCATCATCTCGACCTGCCACGAGCGTTTCTCCTCCAAGAACTTGATACGCTCAGCCTGTCAAATGCCGTCAAGATATACTGAAACAAATGTTCGATGAATGAATGATCATCACCTCGAGGTCTGCTCTTTCTTTTCCTAAACGCACAGCAGCTTCTGAGATGGCTGCGTGCTCCTGTTCGAGCTCGCTCTGCCTCTGATCCAGCTGCTGCTGTTCGGCGTCTCTCGACGACACGGCTTGCGTGCCACTGGATGACCTGTGCAACTGTGCATCGGCAGAGACGCGGTCGAACAGTGCTTGTGCCTGGCTCGCATAATTCGACGATTCTTTTTGCGCCTTATCTGCGTAATGAATGTCAACAAACAAAGAAAATAAGGATAAAGACGGATGGTACGTACCTAATTCGGAGCGCAGAGTTGCAATCGTCTTCTGAAGCTGCTCGACGTCCTCCGTGCGAGCTCGAGTCCTACCATCTTCCGGTCTTGGCGGTTCAAGGATGGAAGAGCGCTGCACTACATCATCTGTTGATCGCAAGGTGGCTACAGCATTCCGAAGGGATGTCAGTAGAGTGCTTAGTTTGTCGAATGTTACATCCGGTGGGCCCAGCGCAAAGAGATCAAGATCACTCAAAGGCGGGGGCTAGATGGCGATGAGAGGATGATACCCGGAAAGAGTCCTTAGGACGTACATAGTCGAGGTCATCAGGGTCCTCCTTCGTTGCTTTGTGTAGAATCTTCTGGACCGCATTGGCGACATCCACGATCAACGCCTTAAGCTCCTTGTTCTCTTCCCTCAATTGCCTGCACGCCTCCTCCGCCTCCTCCAAAGCGGTGTCCACCAACCCTCTCCCTCCCGTAAAAACAGCATCTGGTCTGCCTTCTAGGACGACGTCGGCGTTTGCGCACTGGATCGACATGCCGCTCGGGACCGAGCCGAGCTTGAGCTGTGAATCAGAAAGCTTGGACCACTTCTCCGCCATCCGCTCGATGTCCTTCTCTTTCTTCTTGATTTCAGCTTGGTGTTGAGATCGGAGGGCTTGGAGGGATGTGCGCGTCCGCTGTAGTTCGTTGGTCGTGTGTTTGTGCGCAGCCTCGGTTTGTTGCAGCGTACGTGTTGCGGTTCTGGGGAAATATGAGCGACGGGCTTTCATGGAGTCCACGGTACTGCATACGCGAGTTTCGATTTCTGAAGATTCGTGTCTCGCTCCGCATTCGCTGCTTTCTCGGTCGCCGACCGATGCAAGGACACCAGCCTTTCATGATCATATGTCAAGGTCCTGTATTTCGTCGTCAGATCTTCTGTACGGGTCATATCTTCCTGAAAGCGCTGTCCCCTCAGTACCTCATGCTTGAAACGAGGTTAAAGTGACGCACCATTCTCTGACTTAACATACCCATCAAGCACTTCACGACCTTTTCGGAGTCCGAGTTGGACAACCCATCTAGTGCGAGCCCGGGAGATTGTGCGAAACCATGGGCTACGAGTTGCGAGTTGACATATTGGAGGGTAGACGAGGAATTAACTGATTCCGACGACGATGCCTCGGAGGTAGGCGACCCAAATGGAGAGTTGCTGTATTCAAGGGCCCAGTGCACAAGCCTCTTTGGAGTCTTTTCCATCCGAAATTGCTCGCTAGTCTAGAAATAAAGACGATTAGTAGCTTCGCGGTAGACAGCACGCGGCGTGTTCACCGGTTATGTGGCGTAGTTGAAAGTCCTTTCAGATAGGACCTTCTTGCCTGCCTCCTGAATCACCTTATGCAGCACGGAGTAGACGATGCTGGCGATCTGAACTTGCAGGAGACTTGGACGTTTGAGTGTGTTGTGAAGACAAGAGGCACGAACCTTGCCGTGCACGCGCCAGACGCGGCGCGGTCACGTGGAAATATTGTGCAGGCACAGAAATTAAGCGCCCATATGTTGAACTCGGAACCACGAGGCGTGATACGGGGAAAACACTACTCACCAAACCCCCGCATTTCTCAAGTACTTCAGCTAACACACGGTCATATAGGCTATGTCTAGTGCATGTAGGATACTTCATGTAGAACATACATCCCACATTGTCAGCCAGGGCTTCAATGATAAATTTCCAAAAGGGGGAGTGATTTTGACCATTTCTACATAACCCTGGTCTCTCATCCAATTTCCACCTGAAAAATCGTCCGGTGCGTTTTTTTCCTGCCGTTGAGCAGCACTTTCAAACGAGGCGAAGCCGGTCGCTTCATTTGAAAGCCGACGATATAACCGACAACCTTAACCCCATCGACGTATGGCTCCGCGAACCAAGACTCGGACGAGGTCCAGTCGACCCGCAGTCAACATGCGCTCCGTCGACAGAAAGCTGCAAGCGACCAAGTACACAGAAGAGCGCAGAGACGGACAACAGGCGGCAAATATCAAGCTATGTATATCAAGAGGCGCGGCGCAACAGGAACTATGGCAGGGCTCTGCGGGGCTGTAGCACAGGTTGGGACTTACTTAGAAGGCGATAGACTCGGCCTCGGGGGAAGACCTCATAACCGCTGTAAGCTCCTTTTGGCGGTCCAGGCATGCACCACTGTGTTCCGAGTGCCCGAGGGTCAGCACGCTTGAGAGACGAGTGGTCGGACACCGAAAGCGCTGGAAGCCAGCGCGGCGACCGTCGTGAACAGTCGGGAAGTGCCCTTTCCATCAGAGATGGCCGTGCCGTGTCTATTATGCCCCCCAAAAGAAAGAAGAGGCACTCAAACGAAATATTCAGTAGTGAGAATCGAACGCACACCTGTGGCAAGGACGAGCGGGAAGTCACCATGCACCTTCGAGTGAAAAGCCAAAGGTCTCAGTGTCAACCCTGATGCGGATGGACAGCTAAATATCTGGGCAGCCCAGAAACTTTTGGTTCGAGACGAGGGAGGGATTGTGTATTGGGGATGCCACAGAAGCACACAGATAAGCAGGAGAGTTGTGGCCGGAAGTTGTTCGTGCAGAGTCGTATAAATTGTAAGGCGGTCGGAGTTTGTTTCCTACACAGATCCCACTTCAGGGATTCGGTGGACACAGACACAACTGTCGTCTTGCCCATCACCACTTGACCGTCCCTTCCGTCTTGTAAAAACCCGCCTTCCTCTCTTTTCGAGCTCTTGCTCCCACATCCCCCATCAATCTCCTTTTTTCTTTCCTGTCTCCCATCTTCCTGGGACACAAGGGTCGCCCAGCTCAGCGCCCTTCAAGCCAGCAGACAAAAGAAACAGGCCTGGGAATAATCGAAGGGTCGTTCGGAGCAGCTCAGACAGTATAATATCTACCCACCATTCGAGTTATGGCTCCATTTACCATCACACTCAAAAACGGCGAGGAGGTGAAAGTGAACGGTAAATCCACATGCCCTCTTCTAATTGCCCTCTTTATTAATGGCCACCTTTACTCTCTACTCTGAATACTATATTCACTTTCGCTTTCCGTAAATTATTCGAAGACCACGTTTACTGTTCTCCCAGCTGGGCCGTGCGGGATGGGACCCCTTACTCGGTGGCGCGCATCATGGAGTTCCTGCCCCCGGAAGGTACCGCGCGTCCCCAACATTCCACCACCTCCGACACTCCCTCCGCCTCTACCGACTCCGCCGCCAAAGGCAAATCAAAGGAAAAAGCTCCAGACCCCACCGTCTATACTCGTGTCCGCCTCGCATGGTATTATCGGCCGAGCGACGTCTCTGACCGCCCCGTCGCGGACGCCCGTCTTCTGCTCGCGGCAATATATTCCGAGATCTGCGACATCAACCAGCTGCGCGCGAAATGCTTCGTCGTACACAGGGACAAGGTCACCGACCTCGCGGGGTGGAAGAAACGTCCGGATAGGTTTTATTTCAACAGGCTGTTCGACCCGTATATCAAGAAGGAGTTCGAGGTCATTCCGTCGACCAGTGTGCGCAATCGTGAGTCGTCCTTCCTTACTGTTCTACCTGTTCTGTACGGCAGCTCCCATTGATGTCGTCACGTTTCATCGTACCAGTCCCTGACAACATCAGGAATACCCTCATCTCAAGATACGAGTATGTGGTCGCGGAGAAGGAAGTCGTCCCCGACCTCACAGATACCCTCCGACACTGTCATACATGCGAGAAATGGTGTCCTCCGTGCGCACATCTCCGTTCATTCGTCTCATTTTGTGCATTCCCTGACAACTTCCCCATAGCGCNGAATCAGTTCGCTGTGACAGCTGCAAGAACTACTTTCATATGTCATGCGTCACGCCTCCCCTCATCGCAAAGCCTACCCGCGGCTACGGATGGACGTGCGCGCCCTGCTCGAAAGCACACGAGGAGGCCGTCGAGGGCCATGTAGTGCGACATCCGACCCCTCTCACCAAGCCCAAGTCGAACGCCCCACCGGCCCGTGGCCGCGGCCGGCCTCGCAAGGACCGAAGTCTGGCCGAGAAGGAGGAGAAGTTCGAAGTGAAGCATTTCAAAATGTGGCCGTTCCGATACTTCGGGTGCGTGATCCATTTCTGGGGCTGCGGGGGGCGTGTTCGTGTCTGTGACGAGCTGACGCGGCGTGCGTTTGTGCGTAGATTGTATACAGTGGCAGAGGATACCCTTGGTGAGGTCCATTTCGAGGGGTCTGGTGGTCTAATTCTGACCTTGCTTCTTAGATCCCGATGACCTCATATTCCCTCGTGCCGCAACACGTTTGGGACCCAAGTACCAAGCTACCGTCCCTGCGGTAGGGTCTCCACGCGATCTTGGTGCGTAATCCAGCGCGAGGACCGCACGCGATAGTTTCTAAACCCTCTTATGTTGTAGATCTGGAAAAACGTGGTGGGGACGCCACCATCGAGGTTCTCAGCAGAGTCGACAAGATGTCCGAAACAGAAGGTGCGTGTGAATCTTTCCTTCTCAACCGGTGTCACCGTGCTGACGTCATCATTCTCCCCTTTAGTTGGCGAAAGTGTGTATTTAATTTCGAATTCTTCAACTAGAGCAAGGAAGCTGACAGTTTGGCGGGGATGCAGTGCATGCGAGAAGGAACAAACTGACGTCGAAGATTGACGTCAAGTCTAGTGTAGACTGGCTTACGGAGGTCACCAAGCGTTTCTCAGACGCATGGGTTGCAGGGCGCAGTTTCTCATCAGTGAATATGGCGAATCCCTTCCGATTGGAGAAGGTAAGCATGCCGTGGGGTCTTTACCCCACACCGACAAGTCCGCGGCGGTTAATCGGCGTTTTTATTACAGTGGAAGAAGGTGGAAACGCGGTACACAGATCGGGAATGGGACGACGATGAGAAGGCCGCCTTCGAAGATGCTATTCTTGTCCACGGCGCGGAGCTTCGTCCTGTTCGAGACGAAGTGGGAACGCGCACCATCGCTGAGGTCGTACGATATTATGGCCATTGGAAGAAGTTAGCTTAATTCTCCACGTCCACCTATGCCGTTGCTGACGACTTTTACAGTGATAAAGTCGGCGAGGAGAACAAGCGAGCTAGACTCTTAGGTGAAGTCGGAAAAGGCACGACAACTTCCAGATTGCAGCCACACAATCTGGACATCGACTCGGACGAGGAGGGCTCCATCGTCAAGCAACCTACCAAGGCCAACAGCAGCTGTGGTGCATGTCGTAGCCGCGAGTCTAAGGTCTGGTGGAAGGCTCCTAAAGGCCTCATCACGAATGTGCTTTGTGACAATTGCGGCACTAGCTGGCGGAAATACGCCGATCTGAACCACCTTCGGCCGCTGCGCGAGGAAATTGTCGTTGCGAAGATGAAGGCAGTGGAGAAACGCGAGGGCACACCTTTGACCGCCCCACCTTCCAAACGTGCAAAGCGAGGGTCATCAGTGCAGTCGACCCCGCCTCCTGCCATTATTCCTTCTGCTCCACAGTTGAGGTGCTTGGCCTGCAATAAGAACGGGCCTGTCGGCAAGGTGTTGAAATGTTCACAATGCGGGACCCGAGCACATGCAGGTGTGTACACAAATGATACGATGCGCTTTTCCTCATCACTCAAACTCGCTCGTTCCGTCAGGTGCTTGTGGTGCGGTCCCAGATCCACAAAACATCGATTCATGGACGTGCGACCTATGCAGAAACGAGAAGACCGCTGAGGCATCCCTTGTTGGTTTTTACACAGCTACTTCCCTGGGCCACTTACTAAAATACGCATGCAGAACACGGATTGCGTCCTCTGTCCTCCTCCCCGACGCGATCGTAGGAACAAGGATGCGATGCACCCCCCGCCAGATACTTTCCTTCGCATGTGCAAGCCGACCGAAGGCCAAGGCTGGGCACACGTGCTCTGCGCCGTATTCACTCCCGAAGTCACCTTCACCGACTCCTCTCGCCTGCGTGCAGTCGAAGGGATCAGCACGATCCCCAGCCATCGATGGTCCTCGGTAAGACGCACGCCAGCTGCCCTCTTGGGGCACATCGAGCTGACATGACGCAATCAGAAATGCTGGTTTTGTGACAGGCCCCAAGGCGCGGTGATTAAGTGCACCGAGTGCCCCCGCGAGTTCCACGTCTCGTGTGCTTGGAACCGGGGGGTACAAGTTCGGATTCGAGATCCAGCCGGTACGTCCGCCTTGCTGGCCCTTCGCCTCGCCCGTGTAATTGACGATCGTCTTCGCTTTCGCTTCTCGCCAGATCAAGGCTGCGCGCCGCGATNCGACGACGACGGTGTCCTTCAACGGCGTCGTCGGGAGCATGCAGGCCGTGGTCCGGTGCAAGAACCACGAGGGCGGCAGACGGCCTCCATTCGCGGACATCTGCGAGACGAACGAGCTCGGCGAGGTGCGTCTTCCTTCGCCCTCCCTCCCCTTCCTTATCCGTCCTTCCGCCCGCACGTGTGTCCTGACGTACAGCGCCCCCCACAGACCGCGCTCCAGGTCTTCTGCAGGACGTACAAGCAGGCGCCCGTCGCGCAGTCACACGCGCTCCTGCGCAAGGCGCGCCGGCTCGACCACATCCTCGAAGAGAAAGATAAGGTCAAGGACAAGGAGGTCCCTGCGAACGGCCACGTCGCGCCTCCCGCGCCCGCGCCTGTTCCCGCGCCGGAGCCCGAGCCGCGCTGCAGCAGGTGCAAGACGACCTTCTCGCCCTTCTTCCACCCCGCGCCGACGTCACTCACGAACGGACGCTCTGCCGCCTCGAGCGCTCTCGAACCCAAGTTCTACTGCCACCGCTGCTACTTCACTAAGTACGGTCCGAACGGAGATATGCGTGCGGCCGGGGCCGGGACTGGAGCTGGGGCCGTCGCCGTCTCGTAGTATCCATTCCACAATACCTATATATTTAGAATTACATGTTGTCCTACGGTGTAATGATAGTCGATGCAGGGATGGCAGAATACATGTGACAGTTAGAACAAAGCATGAGAAGGGCGACCAGTAAGGAAGAGTAAGTAGGCGAATAATCAAAGGGTGAATAAAAGTCTACGGCTTGACCCGTTTGTAATATAGAACGTATGCCGGTCGGCCCTGGCAGTGAGATGTCAGTGAGAGGGAATTGTAGATGACAGAAGGGATGAACACTCACGACGACCTCCTTCGCTTCCGACGGTGTGACCTTGCTGTCGTCGCAGTACATCCAGCCTCCGCGCGACGCGATGAACGCAGTATCTGCAAGAAAACAAGTCAGCCAAACACCATGTGAATCTCAAAAGGCAACGCACAGTGTCCACTGCTGAGGCTGCCAAAGTGGTTCGTAACGCCATACAGGTCGTAGCGATACGGCGGCATCTGGAGGCGTGGGTCGTCCGCAGCGAGGTGCTGGCCGCGGTCGACGCCGGGCGGGAGCGGCGGCGGCATGTAGTTCGTGAGGTCGAGGCCCTTGAGCGGGAAGTCGACGAGCTTCTCGATCTTGTCTGTGAAGGGGCCCTTGAAGGAGAAGCGCTTTAGGTGGATGAGGAGCACGGGCGGCAGGCGCGAGAGCGAGAGCTGCTTCGTAGCGCGGCGGAGTGTCTTGCACCTCGGGCAATTCCTGCGAGGTGCCAGTGGTCAGTGGGAGGTGGCGAGGAAAGCACAAATCTGGACCCACCAGGCGTCCGACTTCTCCATGACCTCCTCCTTGACAAAGGCATCCAGGCAATGCTCGATTGTAATTTTGCTGTGCTTGTTGCTTGGTATAGGGAGCGACAGATACATAAATGTATTGTATGTCGTCGACGTCTACGATTAATCGAACATCACAACACATGTCTGTCAGTCTCGCAATGCCGCAGGAAGTAGAATGCCGGACGTACATTATGGCAAACCATGCACTCCATGCGGTTCCTGAACTGGCCCTGGAAGAAGTCGACGACAAGGCTGTCGTTCCGCATGCGGTATATCTTCCACTCCTGCTCGCTCGCAATCTGCTGCGGCAGCTTCTCGAGCTCCGCTTCCCGTTCCGGCGTCACCTCATAGTTGGGCTTGTTCAGCACACGGTTGAGATCCTCGTGCAGCCCGTCCAACAGGAAGCTGAGGAACTCCTGCGAGTCGTGCTGCTCCGAACCGCTGAACTGCGCCGCGTAAATACACAGGGATCGCTGGAATTGGAAAGGAACTGTCAGCGACAAATGCAGCGACTGTCATTGGATCACGACGTACCCGAAATGGATACGGAGAGATGTACGGCATCTCCCCGTGCCACATCTCATGCAGGATGCTAGCAAAAGCATGCGCGAGATTGCCCTTCGTACCGAGAGGGTTGACCATGTTGACAGCATTCTTCCATCGCCCATCTACATACACATATTCATTCATGAGCCCATGCAAAAAAAAAGACCATGCCGGCAGAGCCCCACGCACCTGTGAAGAACCGCGCAAACGGCACCGTGGCACTCAAGCACTGTATCGTCGAGTTCATATAGCACGTGTTGCCGAGGTTCTTCAGCCCCGACGTGCCGATCTGGACGTCGGACCAATATGTCACGGGATAGTCAGACGGAATAGTCGGGGGTGCTGGACCCGCCTGTGGGACAGAGAACGAATGGCCGTGCCCCAGCCGCGGGCGACTGTCCTTGCGCTCCGGCCCCGACGACGCCGCCAAGGGCGGGGGGCGGAGGACGTGCTGCGACGAAAGTTCCGGGTAGTCGATGGCCGGGCGCGCCGCGAGCCCCGAGAGCGCCTCTTGCGATTGGTCCACGAACGTGCTGCGCCGCCGCGACAGCGTCGAGGGGTTGATAGACGCTTGTGGGGGCGAAGCGATCCCGTAGCTCCCGGCTGAGTTGTTGAACGACGAGCCGGACACCGTGGGCGACATTGTACGGGCGAATTGTGGGTATTGAATCGATGAGCCATTGGTCATCGACTGGGGTATCGTTGGGGATGATATCTGGCCAAGCGTCAGCACACATTAGTTTCTGTCGCGATGGCCACTGCTCACATTTTCAGAGAGAGTCCGAGAGTAGGGAGGAAGAGAGGAAGTTGAAGGAGGGCGTGACATCGCAGGCTTGCGCGCCAGCCGTCGTTGTTGGTCACTGGTTGGAGAGGTGAAACCATTGGTCTCCAAAGGAGAACTAAGACAGAATCAACATCGACTTGACTTCGCCAGAACGCGACATCAAACCTACCGTGATGAACTTGGCACACCGTGATCCAGCGAGTGACGGATGCGGTCCTCGGGAACAGGGGGCGACGTAGCATAGCCGTCCGTGCCGGAACGCGTGCGGCCCACCATCGGGCTGCGCGACCCAACAGGTGGCGGCGGCCTGTAGTATCCATTGGTTGTCGACGCTGAGTTCGGCGGCGAAGGCTGCTCCGCAGGTACAGAAGGCAGCGGTAGCCGCGGCGACGGCGACGGCTCCGTACGCGCCAGCTGCGTGTCGCCGAATTCGCGTTTCCACGCATATATGCCGCCGACGAGCAACACCGGGCAGTTCTTGAGGACCTTGCGGAACGCGGTCTCGTAGATCGCGCGCACGAGCGCCGTGAGCGGCGAGTCGAGGTGGCCGACCGTCTCGGACGTGTCGTCGTAGACAACGATCATGTCGAACTTGTCGCGGTTGCAAAAGAGAACCCATTCGTGCCGTGGCGCCACAAGCAACGAGTCTTCAATCGACTGTCCCGAGACGCTATGGAAAATATCATCAGCACGAACTTGGAGCATCTATGGCTAAACTCACTTGTCTCGCAATAGCACAGACGGCTCGATACACACAACCGCATCGGCCTGGATGTGTTCCCTATCAAACGCCTCACGGATCCGGACGTCCAGCAACAGCACCTTGTACTCGCTCTTGTACATCAAATCAGACAACTGCCGCGGCTCTAACGAGCCCTTGCTCGGGAGCTCCAGCGGCACCTTTTCTGGTATCGCAGCTGTCGGAATCAGCGGTGACCGCGATGGTTTGTGCGCCAGCCCGTACAACTTCGTCGGGACCGTCGGCGAGCGCGGCGACGGCGACGCGGGGCGGCTGGCGAAGTGGTCCACGACGGGCGTTATGGGAGTGCTAGAAGGCCGAGGACCGGGGTCCACAGGCAGAACGGGGAATGCCTTGCCTGCGAGGGCGGGCGAGCGTTCGCCTGTCGTGTCATGCACGGGTGGCCGGGCCGGGCCGCTCATTCCAGTCGGCACCGCGCTGACCTGCCTTACATCCGTTTCTTCCAGCTCGTCGATTGACGGGAAGGCTTGGGCGAACTCGGAGAGGTTGAAATACGACGCGCGGGGCGAGGATGATGTGGAAGATGAGGGCGAGGGTGGGCTGAGCGTCGAGGGCGACACGAACGTGTGGACAGTCGCCGGTGCTGAAGGTGGCGGGACGGGCGACATGGACGATGCGGACACGCTGGGAGACATGGGAGGGACCGAAAGGCCAAGACCATGCACAGAGTTGCGGTGAGGTCGCGAAGGAGCTTCAGTTGTATGTGAGGGAGGGTGAATGGGTATGATGGACTGAGACGGGACGATGGGGATTTCGCGCGAGATCCGCTTGGTGGTGGATACAGACATCCCGGCGTCCTGTAGGGAGCGCATGCGGTCGGCGATACTCCCTCCAGACTTTTGCACTAGTCCGTCTGTGGAGGCTTCTTTTCCATTTCCATTGAGCCTAGTGCAGGTATGAGTACAGTGCAAGGAGCAGATGTGCAGCGACGTACTGAGCGGCTGCCTTCTCAAACTGCAAAAGCCTGTCCTCCAGAGCGTGCGCCTTCCTCGTCATATCGCTGCCTTCGTTCTGTCAAGCGGTCAGCCGGTCCGCGAGACCATAGAGCAGAAGCGACGGGACCCACCTGCTGGAACTCAGTGAACTCTCTCCAGAGGATACCCTTCTTCCCAGGCGAACTCTCCGCCTTGAATTCCGCGGTATCCATGAATATGTGAGTGAGACAGGCTGCCCGGGTGAAGGCACTGAGAGCACCCTTGAGATCCCCGGCCAACTCGCATGAGTGGGCGAGCGTGATTTGGCCCTTGGCGGAGCGGATGAGTGAGACTGCGGACACGCCCTTGCTGTGCCTCTGGGTATTCGCGATGGCCTTTTCCTTGATCTCGGCGACAGACATGTCGTCGAACGACCTGGTTGATCCGTTCTGCACAGCTGGAAACGCACGGTCGGATCGAAGTACACAGGCGGAAGTGTACGGCACTCACTGGAAAACGACGGACCAAGGCCTGAGGGCGACGCTGGCAAAACAGACACGCTCGGCATTGCGCCTACACACTGCACGCGCTACGCAGATCGAGACGAGGATAATACAGAAGAGAGGATGGGAAATAAAGATAAGTGAGGGGTAGGGTAAGAGGGCATGCAGACGGAGTAATACACGGCGACCTCCTTCTCCCACACTCCAGTCCGCGTCCCCTCGGGTGCCCCCGACCACTGCCTCCTTTGTCGACCGGCGTGCGCTGGCACTTCGTCTTCATCATCACCAGGCTCCTTCTCGACGTTTCTCGACTTGCACAAGCGGACTGCCGTCGAATGCCTCTGATACTCGGGCCATGTGTTTACGGGCAACGCACGCGGCACACCGAGGGTACACAACTTTCATGATCGTCGTTCACATATGTCCAAATCGCTAGATTGCGAAGAAGTGCGGTATCACAACATCTATGTAATGTACATGCTGGGGGTATCACAGTGCGATGCTCTCTAACTCACGTCTAATCAAGAACTAGAAGACGATGACTCGAACGATCTCTCAAAGGCGCCATCCGTTCCCTCCTCCAGGAGATCCTTTCTTCGATGCACGATGACCTCGGTAGATCGCAAGGCAAAGGCGTCGCTAGAGACAGCCTGGTTCTCGGCAAACCTGATAGAACCAGAGACCGGAGGGAAGCCGCGGGATGCATGGTGCAACGTCTCTTGCACGGACTCGAAATCCTTGCTCATACCCGCGCGCACGATGATGAGCGTCGGAGCAATTGACTAGAAAGCTCAGTGAGAAAACAAAACACCAGTCGAAAAACCTTGCGCCGCTCACCATGAGAAGGTTATTCGCGCAGCCCACAATGTTCTGTGATCGTCCTATGAGAATTCCTGAACGGTATCCATGGCGCTTGAACTCACGGTATATTCCTTTGCAGTGGAAATGACCACCAAGTTGATCAACAGCGACACCGAATATACCGCACCCGACTCGACCCTGCATAGAAGAGCGACGCGTCAGACACGAAGCGAAATTGAATGATGAAAACCCTTACACCATAGCAATTGCATCGCGATATTTCACGCTGGCCGCCCTCCCCAACGCCTTCTCTGACTGCCGGCTCATCCACCATATCCGCGAAGCTGCAATGCCTGTGAGCAAACATGTAACCCTCGTCGATGTACTCTACGCACCAATAAGAACAGTTGTAAAGATGTTCGTGGCCAAAGACAGCGCATAAGCAGCCTCGGCGAAAAGACCGCCTATCTGTCCGATTTCCAGCCATCGTTGTGGGAGGTCCTCGGCGGTGGACGAGAGACTGTTCCGGAGGAAGTATATTTGGAACTCGTAGTGGATTACTACGAAGTTGCAAGCTAGATGGGGTGAGGAGATGATTCAGGGTTCAGCATTGGTATTTTGGAAGGAGATTGGACGTGACCAATGTACCTGATGTAGCGAGCAGCATAATGATCAGCGGAATGACCACCCATCGCGTATGTGGCCATATGTGATAGCAACGGAAGATCTATATTCTCGTTCAGGCCATGCGGCCTCACCAGCGACATGCGGAAGCCACTCACCAACAGCCCATCTGCAACGATCCTGCAACGCAGCACATCAGTGAAAACTCAAGAGGCACGTCGGCCAAAATGTGAAGTACATGTTCAACGCAAACTCGATATCCTCAATCGGCTGCAACAAAGCCCACAGGAGGTCCTCCTTCCGCCTCCCCGAGGTCTCCTCCGCGCACGACACGACGCTGCCGTCGACCCAATAGCTGCTCGAGGTCAGGTTCGGCGAGACGAGGATCCGCGCGAGGTCGATCCCCATGTATGTCGTCGTGAGCACGAACATGGCGACGGCCGTCGAGAAATAGTATTTGTTTGGCCGTCGGTACAACAGGATGTAGATCGAGATGGCGAATAGCAGAACGTAGAGGCCTGCACGATGGTTATGAGAGAGGGCACTCATAAACATGTATATAGCAGGCAAAATGAGCTCACCATAGAGCAGTGTCTCGACCTACGTACATATTTCAAAAAATGTCAGCGAAAGTTCCACACTAATTGCCATGAACATCCTACCCATAACGCGACCAGGAGAGACTAGCGATGCAAAATAATTCGGAATCAAAACCTCGTGTAGAAGGAACAGAAAACGCACGACGTAGTACCTCTCCCCGCACATCTTGCCGTCGGGAAGATGGGAGACTGGAGCAAAGTCGACAGCGCCAGTTCGCCTGCAGCTTCTTGAAATGACTTCACCCGAGCTCCGGAAGGCGCCCGACGCCCGACCCCGCGGTGTGGTGTGGTGTGGTGTGTAAGTATATGGGCCGATATGATCGTCACCCTGCCACCGCCCACGACCTCGTATAAGAAGGCTCCTAAATTGAAGGTTGATCATCGGCGCGGTGGACGGGAAGCCTGTCCAACCGCAGCGCTATCAGACGTTGTCAACGATTCGTCATATGCATCTCGGCGAGTTACGTTACCATATGGACTGTAGGTACCGGTGTACGTCCAGGAAATAGTCCAAGCCTGGGCCGCGTTTCTGCATACCGTATCTAGGCGCACGAGCGCGCGCACGCCGCAGAGCGGTGTTGGACATTTGCAAGGCTATCCGCATCTGGGAGCCATGCGCAGAGGATATCAGATTTCTGCGCGGACTCTGTTGGCTTACCTCCGTAGAGTACATCGGGGGAGAGATAGGTCCAAGATGCCAGTCTAGCCGGTCGGCCTGATGAGGTGTCCCCTCCAAAAGTCGCCGCCAGAGTATTAGTCCGATGACATGACATGATACTTCATGATGTAGCAGATGAACACAAGCATACCTGCCAGCTGCAGCTGCAGATGGACAGAGCTTCATGGCGCCATGAAGGCCACACATCGCGCTTGGCTAGAACACAGAGTTAGCCCGGAAGAAGCTTCAAGCCAAGCCCGTATGTCAAGATGTCCATATGAGCGCTTTGCAAGTGCTGCAGCGGGCGGTGCCGCTGGCAGCTGCAGCCAAGCTCCCGATACCTCGGAAATTGGAGTCGCTCAGGCTTGTATCAGATTACCACTTACCACAGCCATCCTCGCCGAGCCAAGTACTTTTGACTTCAAGCAGCTTCGTCGATGCAAAGTTACAAATCGGCCCAAACCGGCTCAGCAAGAGAGCGACAATGTCCTCGAGATCTGATGGCAAGTAAGGAGCACAAGTCTTCAATTTGTTTGACTCCGAAGTCAGTGGATCAGAAGCATTGCACATATTGCACTTGAAATATGTCGACTTTCTCCCACTGCGCATTTGAAGACGAAGACGGTGAGCGTCATTGCGGTTAACACGGAGGCGACCAGTCGTTGGCGACAACAGTGACGGAGTGACGGTGCTCCGAGCTCGCCGTGACCCATGATGCGAGCTGACCTAGGAATGCGACGGCAGTTTACGAAGCTTACTTAGCTTCAATAACCGACAGGCTTGCGGTTGGAGTGGTATGGCAGGATGACTTTGGACATATGTGAATGTGTACGACGCGCAGTAAGCATTTGCATCGCTAACTTTCGCCGACGTATTGACGTATAGCCGTCTCTGATACGTAGGACACCCAACACACGAGGCTACGTTTGTCGGATAATGGCAGCAACGTGGTTTTTGTTGTTTTCCCACCACGTCAGAAGTTTATTGCCCAGTGTTGATACGCAGGAGCAGGAAACCGTCGTCGACGTCGGCCAGAATACTGCTGCTGGAGAGTAGACGAAAATGATGAACACTCTCCTGTGTCTTCTCTCTTAGAAGGTCCGGGCATCTCAATCTTCACACACAATTTCCACAATACTTACTAAGAACACGAGGTTCGCGTTGGCCAGCGGGCTTAGCACCGCTTGGGTGCTTGGATCCTTCGACACATCGCTCGCAACTTCAAGATTCGAGTCTCCAAGTAACTGGCAGACATACCATACCGGGCGAGGTCAGATTCCCAACGAGCAACATTGCGCAGTCTCTACTTCTGATCCGCAGTCCGCAACATTGCCAGTAGAAGGCTCGGCGCTGCAACAATGTGGCCATGGCTGGCTCCCTGCGAAAAAAAAGCGCGCACTCATGTCACGGTATGTGCGCATGCGACCATAATGATCGAAAATGTGGACGCCACAGCCGCGGCGGTCAAAGCGTCAGGTGAGTACTTTCGCTGACAGTTGTGGCGCTGATATTGTCTTGATTGTGGTCCACCTGTGCCTGACTGTGGCGGGTGCTTTGACCCTTCATGCTACTATATAGTCTGACGTTCTTCTGCCGTTTCCAGACGCAAAATGGCCCGCTCTCAGATTGGAAGTCCTCTACGGTAAGTCGAATTCAACATCCTCGATGTAACTCGTGCACAGCACTGATTCAACTTGACGTGTCAAAGACTTCGGACTCGGCCCCCGGTCTCGCCCATCAGCCGCCTGCCTCTTGAACTGCTTTGTTCGATATTCCAAGTTCTCGTTGCTGTGGAGCCACCTGGTGTCCGTGGACCTGTTGTGGACAAACAGTTACGACTTGGCTGGCTCCGTATTACGCACGTATGCAGGCGTTGGCGATACGCTGCATTGGGCGACCCGCGCCTCTGGCCTCACATCGCCTTCGGGCTCTCGCCTGAATGGACACAAGAGTTCATGGCTCGCGCTCAAGGGACTCCAGTAACCTTTCGTCGCCTTTTAGTCGAGCACAATATCGATGGCCATCTGCGCGGCTTCGAGCACGACTACTTGATGACCCATATGTCGCACGTCAAGAATCTCGTCCTCGAGGTTGATCCCGAGTCTTTGGCTTCTGTTGCTCGAGACTTGCCGACTTTCGCTCCTCTGCTAGAGACTTTGGAATTCCGGGCCACCAGTGCCTACCCAAATACCCCTCAGCAGGCCACTCTGCCGTCTCTGCATGCCCCGAACCTGCACAATGCGTGTTTCTGGAACTGTGCTGTCCCATGGGGTGCCCCGATGCTCAATAATCTAGCCAGCTTGTCCATCAGGCTCAAGGATTACACCTTCATGCCATCTGGTGCGCCCGCGGTACGGGCGCATGAAGGCTTCTCATTCGCTCAGCTGTTCGACGCTCTGCGCCACATGCCCCGTCTCGTCAAGCTCGATCTCCACCTGCACGACATCCAGCGTCCTGTGTTTCTTCCAGACCCTGCGCGTCGCCCCCCTATACTCTCGCTCCCGCACCTCTCCATGCTGGTTCTCTCAGCAGAAATACCCGTCATTAACCTCATCATGGCGCACATCACCATTCCGCCCACCGCGTGCCTCTCCCTGGACTACTTGTCAGTCATCCCCCCTCTCGTGCTCTCAACCGACACGATCGATGCTTTCATCACCAAAATCACCGCACATCTCGCGTCCCCGCACGGCACACCCACCGCGATCGGATGTCTCGACCTCAACATGGGAACGACGGAGCACACCATAACGGGATTCATCAACCTCGGAGACTCATTCCCCGACCGCCTGACCGCCCCGTACCGTGCAGTGTTCAACGTCGTCCTTCATAGCAACCCCTACGCCGACATGGAGCCGTTCGTCCAGCGGCTCTTGCAGCTCCTGCACCGGGACGCGGTCCTCACGCTGCTGATACGGACTCCGTGGCGCCAGCGCCGGGACTGGAAGTCGGTATTCACCTCGGACATTATGGAGCACAGTCTGCGCGCGCTGCGCGTCGTCGACGCCACCGGGCCCGCGGGACTCTCATTCCTTTACGAACTGATGAAGGAGGCATTGCTGGCGCAGTCCCCGAGCATGACTCCGCACCTCAGGGGCATTGTGATACGAGGACTGCCGCTTGCCGGTCTGGAGAAGGAGGACGTGCAGAGTGATCGGCAGTCAGAGGTAAATATCTGTCGTGCGCTTGGTCGGGCGTTGGAGATGAGATGCATGGCGGGGAGGAAGCTCGCGTGGTTTAGGTATGAGGGGGGCTGCGAGCGCGCGAAGGAGCTGATGTGGTCGTATTTGTGGGGCAAGGTGGACAGGTTCACTGCTGTCAATTCTGACGGCTCGATTTTCCGCATGCCAGTGCGCGAGAGACGAGATAGGCCTATGCTGGAAATAATAAACCCATGATAGTGCTACGCACTGTTGTATACGTCAAGTCTCATAAACACGAATGGAAATGAAAGAAGGAGAGGGAGGAAAAGCCAGGAAAGTCAGTAAAATCTATCTGAACTCTGTTGCTGTAGAGATATGTATAGGGATGGTACCAGTTTCAAGATCATCTCGGAGTTAGTGACTGGCTGAGGTAGCGATGTTGTGTCCTGTGGACAGGAGGGACCGTCGAGGGAAGCCTATGTGCAATTCAGCAAGAGACGTTAACCAGAAGTCCTTGAGTCGTATTAAGCGCAACGTCGCAACGGGTCAAAAAGAAAAACATCATATACATGTGGCCAACGTGGGGATCGAACCCAAGACCTTCGCGTTATTAGCACGACGCTCTAACCAGCTGAGCTAGTCGGCCATGTCCACGACAACAACATTCTTAATCTCAATCTGTAGGGTCGAAGTGATTTCCGAAAACCATCCGTGATGCATGGCGAGGCCCATGACATGCCTGACTGTACATCCACAGTAGTGAGTGAGCAAGTAAGCGAGTACTACATGGCTTCGTACCTCCTGCATTTGCACTTCCGGCATCTCGCTATAATATGATGATGGAGGAGAATTTGGCAAAACAGATGCTCCTTGGCGGGGAGTCGAACCCCGCTCCTCCCGCGCTTATCCTCTACGACAGCGAAGCCTATTGAATGACAGGCGGGTGTACTAGCCGATATACTACCAGGGAGTTATGTTGATTAGCGAAGTTCAAGGCATGTGTTCGTGGTGTGTATCGCCGAACAGACTACAGCTGTACGAGTACATCCGTGCGTATGACTATCGACATGAAGTGCTGCTGCTCACCTTCGACGATTGCAAAGGGGCCCAGGCACGTGGAGATATAGGAATGCACCAGATCATGGCAGCAAAGCAGCGATGATCGGTAGTAAGCAGTGTTGCGAACGGCTAGACGAGGATCAAGCTGGGCAGAGTGTTCCTGCTGACCACTTTACCCGAATACTTCTGAAACCCTGCGGGTCGAGCAGGACGTCAATTGAACTGCATAATTTGTCAATCAAGTTGCAGACGTTTGTAAACACCTGAGAATTGTCGTGTTGGTAAGTATGAAACGACGTGTGCCGTGTGCTCTGCATGTGATCTAGTCGGGATGTGTGAATGACATCATGTGCGTACCTGCCAATCTGCAGATGAAGTATGAGAACGATCGCAACGGCGACGAGGGTGGCGGTGGGAAGCAGCCGTTCCGAGACGTACCGCCTGCATCCGACGCGCAGAGTTTCCCCATGGCGTTGGCGTCTGTCCGATCGCGAAATTCCACGAAATAATGACCGGGGGCCAGTGAGAGTTTCGACAACGTGGTTGGCCTGGAACCTCGGTGGAGAGTGGGCAGAGCCTAGGCACGTATGTGTACATGAAGTCGGCACGAGTCGGAGAGTGGAGATGAGTTGAAGTGGTCTGGAGAGAGGAAAAGCGTGCGGAGAGACAGCGGGGGTTAGGGTCCGGGGATAGAGCTCTCGCACAAAACTCTCACTCTCAGCTTAGGCCTGCCAAACGCTGCCTTGTCTCTTCCACGCACGCTCGTCGCGGTGCAACCTGTCGTCGTCTTGGTGCATATACTTATGCCCACCCGGCCCTCGACCTGGACTCGCTCGTTGTCCGGTGCCGGCACCGCATCCTCTTCCACCAAATGGACTGAAGACTTCCATTATACCAAACGCCATGCTCTGTCCCCCGACGACGATATCGACCACGACATGGCACGCGAAAACGAAAAGGTCGCCCGACCGGCGCCCCCAGCAGCCCGCGCCCGACACGCTCCTCCCCGCGCCTGTCGTCGCCGCCTCGACGTCGTCCCGACGCAAGGGCAAGAAGAGCGCCCGCATCGACGGCGGCCCCGGTGGGGCTGCGTGTGCACTGGGCGCGCTTCCGGCGTCGGCTCGGCACAGGCACGTCGCCGTCGACGTCGTCACTCATCGACGAGAGCACGGCCGGAACACACACGAGCGATACCCGCTTCCCGCGCTCGGACCGCGAAGGCAACGACGACGATGACGCCGTGGACGAGATCGTTGTCGACCGTAACTGGTCCGACGAGATCAAGAGCTCCGTCAGCCAGACGCAGAGCGAACAAGGTCCGTCTCCCGAGAAGAGCGGCAGCCACAACCATGCGGGCGGCGTCGCGACCACGACCGACCACGACAGCGTCGCCATCCATGCCGAGGGTTTCTGGGCGCTGGCCATGCCGCTCATAATCCTGCGCTGGCGCGTNTGGCCCGCGATCGTGGACTTTTTCTCGCTCAAGTTCTTTGACGAGAAGTCGGAGACCCATTATCGCAGGGAGAACTGGTTCATGCGCAAGGTGCGTGCAGTACTTGTGGTCTGTGGGCGGGCTGCGCCCGTAGTGCGTACGATACACGCCAATGCCGGCGCTGCAGTGCGCCTCCGCCGCATTTCCGCCTGTCACTCTCGCAGCCACTGATGTTCGTCCCTGCCAGTCACTTGCGCTCTGGTCGGCCGTGTTCCTCATCGTCAATTGGGTTCTCGGTGTCATCTTCATCCCCTCCCCTCGCGTCCTCGCAGACGAGATATTTTACTATGGCGTTGCCCCCGCGCTGACCTTCCCCATCCTCTTCATGGTCATCTACGACTTGCCGCGCGACTGGCCTAACGTGTACCAGATTGTGTTGACCTTTTCCGTCTGGTCCTGGTGCGTCTCTCCCTCCTGCTCTGTCGCGCATACGTATATGCAGAAATCTGACCCTCGTGCGCATATATGTAGGTCGCTGTATCAGGTCCTTTTCATGTGCGTGGTGTCTACTCCTCTTGTCTGCTCTGGATATGCTGGTTCTAATACTCATGCAGCTGGTTATGTGGCTTTTTTGACATGCCTTTCTCGAAATTCACCTGTGGCACAAAAGACTTCCAAGGCACCTTCTAGTGCGTCTATCTACTCTTTCCGCCGCCTTCTTTTCCCTGCTCAACGATCCCGCCTCCCAGTTACGCATGCGCTCTCCCTACAATCGCACTCTTCGGACTCAAGTTGAAGCGCTTTCCTGCAGCGATCGGCGCTGCAGTCTGGTTCATAATGTATGCCTCTCCTCTCCCTTTCTCTGTGACCTCTGACACTTATGACATTGTGCGCGTGATAGCACGGCGGTGGTGGTCCTCCCGGATCGTACATCCTGGGTTCGCAGTACGCATATACCCCACTCCCGGTGATCGCTAGCCGACTAACACTCGCCCCAGACATCCTGAACTTCCTCGTGTTCCACTGCTTCCTGATTTATGTGCACTACATGCGCGAGACGGTGCTTCCTTCCCATCTCCTCCTTTCGCGATCGTTCGTGGCTAATCGAAGTTTGCTGTTGGGATGGCTAGGCGGAGCGCCGGTTATACACGCTGCGCGACCAGCTGAAGATCCAGTTCCGCGCGACACAGAAGGCGCAGGTGAACGAGCGCAAGGCGGCCGACTCGAAGCGCCGGCTCACGTCGTATGTGTTCCACGAGGTGCGCGTGCCCCTGAATACCGCCTGTACGTCTTAGCTTGCTTTTATCTCTAAAAAAAAAGTTGGCGCTCGACTGACGGAGGGGCGCATAGTGCTGGCGGTGCAGAACATGCATGCGTCTGGGTTTGCGAAGGCGCAGGATATTGAGTTTAAGGCGCTTGAGGGTAGCCTTGGGATGATGTCAAAAGGTACGCTGCATGCCTTGTCCATGATTGCGCCCTACCTAATCCCGGAAACGACGCGCAGTGCTGAACGACGTCCTTGACTTGTGAGTCCCTTCACTTTTGAAAAGGCATACAGGTTTTTATGTAGGTTTGCGGAATGCAGCAACCGCATGGACAGCGGCCGCTTCGAGTCGGTCGCGAAGCCGTACTCGTTCCACCAGGTCATGCGCTCGCTGTTCGTGCCCCCTCCGGCTTGCGGCAGATGCGCGCCAGCTGGAGTTCATTACGGATTTGGATTCGTGTATTGATCAGGTGCGTGGTTTCGCTTTCCATTGNTGCTTCTGGCAGTCAGCCTTCCTCCACCTTCCTGGCTCTCCTTCGCGCTTCTCTGCGCGTCTCCTTCGCATCGCACGTCATTTTATACTCTATTTCACGACCCCCCTCCGCTTTATCTCCGTGTCTTCGCGCTTCTCCCTCCCCAGTCATACTGACGTCACATCCTCGTCCTGCCTTACCAGGTCGCGCGGCACGCCGCACTCGCCGCGCAGGGCCTTACGCACGAGCAGATCGAGCGCGCGCTCGCGGACGCCCCCGACGCGGACGGCATCGTAGTGGGCGATGAGACGCGGCTGATGCAGATTATCACGAATCTCGCGAGCAATGCGTGCAAGTTTACGCCACCGGGCGGGATGTTGCGCGTGGCGACGCGGCTGATTGTCCCCGGCGAGGGCGGGCGGTGTGCGTGTGGGCATCATCGGGATATGGATAAGGACGGGGGCGGGAAGGAGAAGGAGACGGGCGGCGGTGCGGATGAGAAGGTGCGGGAGGTGAGTGCCTGTGCCGGTGTGGAGGGAGAAAAAATCAAGGAGGCAAAGGGGGGAGAGGGGGAAGTCGAGGTGGAAGTGGACGAGGAGGGCGCGATATACCCAACGCTGTCGGCGAACAGTCTCGTGAGGCACAATTTGCAGCACTCGAAACTACCCGAGTGTATCGTCGTGCGGATCGAGGTGACGGACACGGGGTATGGGATCCCGCCGAAGGAGATGGTGCAGAGCAAGCTGTTCTGTGAGTCCCTCCTCTCTCCGTTGTTGTGTGGCGGGCTGACGAGGGTGTGATGGCTGTGCAGCGGCGTTCAACCAAACGGAGCAGGGGAAACAGCAGGGCGGGAAGGGGACAGGGCTCGGGCTGGCGCTTGTGCGGCAGATTGTGAAGCGGAGTGGGGGGAGACTGGGTGTGTCATCGAAGGTTGGCAAGGGGTCGACTTTCTGGGTCGAGCTGCGTGAGTTTAGTTTCTTTTCCTTTTCGCGTTCCGCAAGCTGACAGGCTCGTGCTGATAGCACTCGGCGTCGGCGCCAAGGCGATCGCGACGTCCCCGCTCGCGATGGAGCCGCCGGACCTGGAGGTGCTGTTTGACCCGACGACTATCGGGCAGGCAGCTACAGCAACGGCAAAACACGAGTCGGGCGTCCCGAGCGCGACACACTCTGCGATGCACAGTCTCATGGAGCAGGGTGCGTACTTCTTACCCATTTTTAAGAACGCGACGCTGATCTGACGTGTCGGATTTGCAGGCGGCCTGGTCGAGCTCGCAGCCAAGCCGGGGGAGAACCCCGCAGTCATCACGCGCACGATTAACGACACGCTCATGCACCACCCTATGCCGTCGCCCCCCGAGGATGCACATGAATACGAGCACGAGCACAAGCGCACGCTCTCGGTCGAAAGCGCGCCGCCGATCATCGAGCGTACCTCCGCGACGCCGATCGTGGGGCCCACTTCTGTGACGCCCACCGGGCGCAGCAGGGTCGACGCATTCATCCAGCTGCCCCCGCCCGCATTCGACCTGCAGAACCTCCCCGCCGCCCGTCAACGGCGGCACCCGGACCGCTCTCCCCGCCCATCACACCTGCGACTCCCGCCACGCCACCCCTGCCGCGCGCGTCGCCGACACCGTCCGCGTCGTCTGCGCCTGCATTCCCGCCGGGCCTGCAGGTGCTTGTGGTTGATGATGATCCGCTAACGCGTATGCTGATGAGCCGGCTGCTGACGAGGCTGGGGTGTGTTGTTGCGACGGCGGAGAATGGGGAGCTTGCGTTGGAGATGATTCTTGGCTCGGGTGCGAATGCAAACAGGGGCACAGGCGAGGAGCAGCAGCGGTACGCGGTTGTGTTTCTGGACAACCAGATGCCGGTGATGTCGGGCTTGACGGCAGTCGCGCGTCTGCGGGAGCTTGGGAGGGGGGACTTTGTGGTGGGGGTCACGGGGAATGCGTTGTTGGCGGACCAGGAGGAGTATCTCGAGGCGGGGGTTGACCAGTGAGTGTTCCTTCTGCTCCTTGTATTGTTGGTGGGTGCGCGTGAGGCTGACTGGCGTGCGTGTGCAGGATCTTGACGAAGCCCGTGCTGGAGCGCAGTTTGAAGAATATGCTCGCTGTGGCGGCGGATCGCCGCAAGCGCAGCAGTACGGATGCGCCGGTGCCGGTGCCATCGTCGGCGGGCCCATGACAATTCGCCCCTGCCCCTGCCCTATGCTAGACTCGTCGTGGCTTGATTTCTCTGGGTGCTAATGTACACGGCTCATCCTTGTCTTCGGGTTTCTTCTCCTTTGATTTCCTTATGGCGGTTTCACGTTTGCTTTGATAGGCTTTTTCTCTATATCTCATGACCATCTATCGTCCGTCTGTCTGTCTGTCTGTCGCGCTCTATCTTTATGCTATCCGTTTCCTTTTTGTTTTTGTCTCTGTCTCTGTTCCCACTCTCTCGTACTCACGTCATCTGTTTCTCTGCATACCTATCTTATATCACGCTGCATCATCGACATCTCCATATGCATACTCCCTNTTCTTGTTTATGTTCATGTTCTGTATCCTTGTTGTTGTTGTTGTTGTTGCTTTTTTGCTTGGGGTCCGTTTTTTGGGCTGCAGTTATACATACACGGGATGGATTCTTTTCTTTTTTGTCCAGTGGCGCATGGACTCGGGTGCACTGGGGCTGGGGCTGGGGTCGGTTGTCATAGACTGGTTGGGATTGTGGTTCTTTCTTTCTTTCTTGTGGGTGGTATATACACGGTTTTTATCTTCTGTATTTTTTTCCCTAGGGGTTGGTAGATAATGATATTATGATAACGTGCACATTGTGTCGTGGGCTAGCGCTGTATTGGTGGTATGTGTGTATAGTGCCATGAGGTCGACTTGGAGGAGAACCCCCGAGTCGAATAAGATGCTTGTCCAATAAAAAAGGAACCCCTCGATCAGGGTGTTGAAGAGATGGCGAGATCTGAACAATCTGCAACTGGTTGCCGAGGAGATGAGGTTATGGGGATATAGAATTTAGGTTCTTACCGCCGGTTGCATTATTGGGTGGCTCGGAGTCACCGTGTGATATTTCGTCGTGCCTGTTCCGCGCGCGCGTTCGCGTAATCGCGTTCTTCGTGGCTACTACCACCACCATTTGCTCACGCAGGTTGCTGCAGCTAGACTTCGCCGGCGGGCACGTTTGGAAAAGAAGTATATAGCGACGGGGCTCAAGGTTGGTGCGATATGTCCAATTCTCGCGCCGCCGTACGTGGTCCAGAACCGACGACTCACGCTGTGCAAGCATATTTCCAGCCCCACCCCCGCCTCCTCCCCACGCCTTACCCCGACGAGGTGTTGACCACTGACTGAACAATGTCGCGCCTGACGCTGATCGTGGCCGCGACGACGGCGAACGGGATCGGGAAGAACGCAGGTTTGCCATGGCGCCTGCCGAACGAAATGGCGTACTTCGCGCGCACGACGACCCGCGCGCCCGCCGGCACCGCGAACGCGGTCATCATGGGGCGCAATACGTGGGAGAGCATCCCGCCACGTTTCCGCCCATTGCCTGGTCGCGTCAACGTCGTCGTGTCGCACAATCCCGCCTATGCGTGCGTTTCTCGCCCCTTGCCCCTTCCCTTCCTGACCCTTACGCGGTACCGATGCCTGTAGGCTGGGCGCGGATAAAACTGAGACGGTGCTGTCGCCCGACCTCCCTGGGGCGCTTGCGCTGCTTGCGGACCCGGCGACACGCCCGCGGCCGATCCACCGCCATTTCGTCATTGGCGCGCGGCGCTGTACAGGGAGGCGCTCGCGCTGCGCGCGTCTGCACCCGACGCGCCATTCGTCGATCGGGTCCTGCTCACGCGTATCCTCGCGCCGGCGTTCGAGGATTGCGATGTGCACATGCCCGACTTTCTGGCGGGGACGAGTGGGGAGGAAGCGGCCGCATGGAGAAGGGCGTCGCATGAGGAGCTGCAGGCATGGGTGGGCGGCGAGGTGACGGAGGGTGTACAGGAGGAGAGGGGCGTGCAGTATGAGTTTCAGATGTGGGTTCGCTGCGAGTAGCGATTTGTGGATTCGGAGGCGGAGGTAACGGAGCTAGAGGTCACCGTTTCGGTGCAGCTTCGAGGGCAGCCCTCTCCTAGCAAAAATGTATAATATTTCCAGGGCACTGTAGCGATACTACCGTGTACTTGTAATATACAAGATATTCAGGGCAGGGGGCAGAATGAATGGAAGAACGTGCTCACGGTGAAGCTGGTGAAGAGCAGCNATTGTGCACGCGTTATTGTCGGCCGNCGGCGGCATGAGGGAAAGGCACGGCCGGCCGAGACCGAAATGGATGTGGACAAGTCTCCTTCACGCTCCTCCTCCTCCTCTCTCCTCTCTTGCTTTCTCTCCACACCATGGCGCCCTCAGATGCACCAGTACTCTCCAAAGAGACACATATTCTAGACACACAGCGTTCTGTGTCGCCCCCGCTTCCCTCGCCAAACACAAATGAGAATGGCGAAGTGCGCCCTACAGGTGCGTGTTTATCGCAATGACCGGGCTGTGCACCCGAGGCTGAGTGTCCTTCGATTGTCCCAGACGCGAAGATACCACAGAAGAGAGAGCGTGAGCTCTCGCAGGAGCCCGCCACCCCGCGCACGGACGACCTCGTACGCCTTATCTCACATCGCCCCAATTTCCATCTATTAATCGCGATTTAACCTCTGCGTTCGCACACGACAGGACTCCGACCCGGAGCGTTCGCGGCGCGGTGACAGGGATCTGCGGACGCCCGCGAAGAAGAACCGCACGCAGCTTGGCGTGACCCAGGAGGAAGAGGGGGAGGACGACGCGCCGGTGAGCGGATCGCCGCCACATGAGACCAAGATGCGGCAGATTAGCCAGGGAGTCGAGGACATTAACTGGAAAAATAAGCAGCTTGCCAACAAGAACGCCATAGACCGTCCGTCCACGCCCCTTGCCGCCCCGGATGCTCTCGCAGCGGCGGGCGTGGAGACTCCCACAGAACACGCGGATACCGGCGCCTCTCCACCCGCAGCCCCTCAATCCGTGCCAGTCCCTCCAAGCCCTCAACCCTCCATCATGGACATTCGTCCGGACGGGGAGCCCCATGTCGAGCCCCCGACGACTAAAACTTCGAAATCATCCTCCCGCCGAGGCTCCGAATCCGAAAGTGAAACAGAACGGAACCTTAAGCGTAAGCTCGCCGACCGCGCAGCCAGCCAAGGCCCGGTGGACGAGCCCACAAAGGCGCCGAAAGAGACCAAGACGCGCAGAGAGAGCGCGGACCTGGGCACTGCCAAGCGTCCGCGGGACGACGCCGACAAAGATGACAACCCCCGCGAGACCAAGCGTCCATCGCCCCCACCCGATAAGCTCGGTACGTCCGCCTCCCCCTCGACCTCCAAGCCCGATGCGACATCCGAGCACGCAACACCGGCTCCGGCACCCGCACTTGTACGTGAACCGCCCTTCCTTCGACACCCACCGGCAGCTGACCAACCGCGCACACCACCCCAGGCCGGCGGCTTCCTCGCCTACGCCTCGAATGCATCGCCCTTCGCGAGCGTGAAAGGACCCAACCTCTTCGCGTCTGGCAAGTCCGCCTCGACGTCCACCGCGCCTGCGCCCTGGCCGAGCACAAGCCGCGCGAGCCCCGGGCCCGGCTCGTCCGTCTTTGGTGGCGCATTCACCTCGTCGTCGCCGCCGACGGCAGGCAGCCCATCGCCCTTTGCGAGCGCGCGCTTTTCGCCTGCGCCTGCGCCCGCACAGACCCCCCGCGAAGCGCTCCGGGTTCGAGGCGTTCGCCGCGGCAGCGTCGCCGTTCGCGAACGCCGCTACGCGTCCCAAGTCGCCTGGGCTCGCACGCAGCAAGTCGCCTGTGCGTCGCGGCACGCCTGCGGCCTCGGTTAGCGTATTCTCTGCGTACGCGGCCGGCGGCGCACAGGGGTTCGCGGTGCCCGTGGCGAAGCGTGCGCGTGCCGGCAGCCCGGGGGACGCGCTCGGCTTGTTTGCGGAGCGCAGGAGCGAGAGCGTGGGTGGTGAGCCAGCCGCGGGTGCGGAAGATGCAGCTGGGGGCAGTGGCGGCAGTGGGCGGGAGAGCAAGGCAGGGAGTCGGAGTCGGGAGGGCAGCGAGGAGAGTATCACGGAGAGGGAGAAGGAGGCAACGTTCGGCGAGCGGCTGAGGGCGGGGAAGATTGACCATGGCCATGTCAATGGGAGCGAGGGCGGCGTGCTGGGCGAGCGGAAGGTCGAGTTGACGGAGCATGAAGGTATGGCGTTTTTGTTTCTGCTGCTGCAGATAGGTTCCTGACGCGTCTTTTATTTACTTTCATTCTAGTGTTCACGGGCGAGGAGGACGAGGAGACAGTGCACCATGTGCGTGGGAAGCTGTTCGTGCTCAGCGAGCAGAACCAGTGGCGGGAGCGCGGGACGGGCATCATCCGGTTGAATGTGCAGCAGACGGACGGCGGGCATGCGCGTCTCGGTGAGCACCTTCTATACTTTTCACTCCATGCTGCATTAGCGACTGACGGGCACGATGGCGGCGACGGCAGTGATGCGCAAGGACGCAGTGTACGCTGTGATCCTCAACGTGACGCTCTTCCGCGGGATGAGCTGCTTCGTCGCGCAGGACCCGCGCTATCTGCGCTTCAGCGTCATCGAGGACGGCGTCACGACGCATTACAACCTCCGCGTGCGTGCCTCTCCTAAGTTTCCATCATGTGATCTACAGTGCTGACGCCTCGTGTGTGTGCGTGCAGGTCGGAAGCGCAAAGGCGGCCGCGGAGCTCCTCGCGGACATCCAGGCGAACATCCCGGGCGCGACGCCCGAGCCATGATTGTCTCGATACATTACCGCTTTGCACTGCTTGTCGTAGAATGGGAGTGCTTTCGACGAGGCGGGATGGGGTGGGGTAGACGGTAGATGCGGATCTGTATGATGATGTGATGCTCTCGCTACTGGCGCGGGCTACGACGACGAGGACATATTTGTTTGCTTTGCATGTGCTACTGTTACTATGATGCTATTTATCCGTGCTGTGGGGCATCTCGCGATAATGTCAATGCTTTGAAGTGCTCGGTCGTGTTGGTTGACATTGAACGCCGAATATTGGATTTTGGATGGTCCTTCCAATACCAAGTGCTGGGACAGTAGAGTACATAGTTATCGGTATGGTGTCCTGGACATAGTATACCGATTTTCCGTCGCGTTTTCAAACCGCAAAAGGGTGTCGACCGCCTATCCTCATAGAATCGCCTACTAACAAAGCGCGCAGAGAGCACTTGAGAGACAAAAAAAACGGATATCCATTAACACAACAAAACAACACCCTGCGCATACCACAGCTAATACAAACTAATAACTAAACCACCGAACCACCGAATCACCCCCGCTCCCGCTCCCTCTCACATCCCACTTCCAGCCCCGACCTCAACCTGGTCACCCTCGCTCGCGGGCACAGGCGCCCACCACCACCTCCTCACCTCAATCGCCCACCCGCTCCGGGATCCGTCCGCCGCAGGCTCGGCGAGCACGCGCACCTCGTCGGGGCGTAAAGTCGAAGTTGGCCTCGGAGAGGTCGCATTGGAGGAGCTGCGATTTGGGCGAGGCGGGGGCGGAGGCGGGGGTAGGGAGTGAGGCGGGCACAGATTCGGCGGCGATCTTCTTTGGAGAGGACGCGTTCTGGATTGCGGGAGTAGACGCATCTTTGCTCGCTGGAGGAATAAGGACGTCCTGGGCCGCCGGAGGCTGCGGGTGTGGGTGGCACAGGCGCAGATGCGTCTGGGTTCGACGGAGGAGGGGCAGGTGCGGTGGTAGAGTTGCTCGCAGATGCGGAAGGCAGCACGTCCATGTCTTTGTCCGTGTTCTCGGCTGCAGGTGTCGATTGGGTCTGTGCGGCCGACTCGGGTTCGATAGGCGGATACGGCACGGGGCCTAGAGGCACGGAGGGCGTTGGGGCAGCCGCGGGAGGAGGAGCAGGAGCAGCCATGGTGGTCGGTTCGACCACGACTGCCTCTTGCGCGACTTCGCCCTCCCTACCAGCACTAGCACTAGTACCAGAACCCTCTGCCGGCGCCGCCTTCTCCGACCCCTTGTCCACTCCCGTNCCCCCAAGCAAGTAAATCGCCCACCGCCTCCGCCCAGGTCCATCTGCATCCCCACCGTCTCCATCCACATCCGCATCCCTATGAGTATGATTCTCTTTTTCTTCCGCACCCGGCCCCGCCAGCTCATACGCACGCACCACAAACCGCTCACACGACGTCTCGAGCACAACGTCACGCGGCGCCGGGCCTGGCCCTAGTCCCGTTCTCGGAGGCTCATCCGCCTCTGCGACGCGCCGCGACTTTGTCGTCTACGTGACCCAGCGCCTGCTCCAGCACGGCGCCTTCGTCGCCCACGATCTCGCTCAGCCGATGGTGTTCCTTGCGAACGCTGGGATTTTGGCGGTTGGGACGCAGGTTTTGACGGTCGCCTCGGCGGCGTTGGGGCTGACTTACAATCCTTTAAAGGTAGCACTAAGCCTGCATTGTCTTGTTCTGATTTGTTATGCTAATGGACATTACTCTCAAGGCTCCTCTGCCTGTAGGGGCTGGCGATCCCCTCGCTAACGCCTTCTGGAACGACGCCTTCGCCTACCTCTACCAATTCTACTACCTCTTCTTCGATGCAACCTACTCTATTTTTGAGCTTCCGGACGGAGCGGCTTATGCTAGGACTCGGGCTGCGGTGGGGGCACTGGCCGCTGTCCATCTGGCCTGCCAGAACTATCGTCTAGGGCACTTCAGGATGCGCGCGCCGACCCTATGCTTGTTGTCGACGATGGTACAGACCGCTTCGTGCAGAAGTTCCTCATGCAGGCAGACGACGAGTACTTCGCTCGTGGCCATGTTCAACAGCTCCACGACACCTCGGGCGCCTTGCGCGGCTACCTTCGTGAGTTCTTCGACGGCTATGTCACTCAGCTTCCTAGGGCCTTGGGCAGCACCATTGCCAGCCCCAGCACCGCTGGGAACTTCCTCTCACTCCTTCCCTACGCATACTTCAGATATTGGTCGATTGGCGCTACTGCCGAGCAGAAACTGGCCTACGCGGTGGCCCTTGATGTTATTCTCATCGGGTTGCCTATAACTGGCTTAGGATGGACGAACCGCCAGCACTATGCCTTGCTCTGTACGAAGATTAGCGGTGGCAGATGGACCGAGAAGACTGCTGTGGCGGTCGGGGACTATGTGCAATTCCTGGCCGAGGAGACTGCTGCCTGCGTGAAAAGGGGAGTAGGTGCAGTCAAGGACCGAGTGGTTGCTGCTGCATATGGTTTCCGCAACCTATTCTGATTTCTTGTTCTCGTGTTAGTGTTCCCGTTCTTATCCTACATAATTTTGCTTCTGCTGTTGTCTCCATCTCTGTCTCCGTCTCGTGTCTGTCTGTATTTCCGATTGTCGATGCATATAATCATGTCCCACCACAATATTGACATCGCGTCTGCGTCCGCACCGTCTCAAGCTTGAGCTTGAGGAAAGGGCAACGCCGAGGCCGGGCCGACCCGCGGCGGGCGGTAAACCAAAGTGACGCTAAAGTTCACTCTGCCTCCTCCCATCCCCTGTATTGAACCCCTTTTGCGTCCTGGCACTCATTCCACATATCTAAGTCGCAGTCTCGTTCACTCGTCATTCTACCTACCATACCCATGCATACAAGTCAGGACATCAAGCTCAAAAATGGCCAAAGACGACATCTATACGAGGCTCCGTGCATTAATCCTCAAGATCACCACTCTCGACGACGTTAAAACTCTCTGGACAGCCCCGGAACTCGCCTGGAAATCCCTCTCTCCCCCGTCATGTCCAGGAGATGACCTGCCGCCGTCACCGCCGCCGCTGCCGCCGCCGCGCCTGGTCGCCATCGCCGAGGTCTTCGGGCATCGCACGTTGGTTTGCCGCCAGGTTCAAGCAGCACTGGACTAATGTCATTGCCGTGTTGGCGCTCGTGCTCTTCGACGATGCCAACTACTTCCACCGCCAGCTGGTGCTGAACATGAAACCAGGGCACGAAGACGAAGCCGACGCCGACTTCGATCGCCTGTACACGGCGCGGCTGCTCACCGGCGTGCCCGTTACCTTGCCCTGGATGCATCAGGACCGCATATGCCCCGTCGTGACGTACCTCCTGCTTCTAATCGGGAAGACTCCCCCCGAGGACTGGGCACACAGCGAGGCGTTGCGCTTTGCGCGCGACTGGGCCGTTCAGGAGGCGGGCGAGCAGACGACGTTCGTGGCGGTGGCGGTGGCGATGGGCGGACGCGCTGCGTGGATGCACAGGCAACGGCGGGAGGAGGCTGCGGCGAGCAGGGCGCGCGCGAGCAGGGGGGCGTACGCGCGTGCGCGTGGTGTCTTCCGGGACCTTGCGCAGTGGGCTGGGGTGGGCTCGCTTTCTGTTCCTGCCCGTGGCTACGATCCCATCGTGGAGTCCCGATCCGGCACCCATGCTCTCGGCGATGACACAGACAATGACCAGCTCGTGCAGGACTCGGCGGAAAGGCTGCGGAAGATGGGGCTGGCATACGCAGGGCTGCTCATCCAGGANCCTGACGATAGCCACGAATGCGCCGGGGCTTCTGGACCTGCGCGGACGGCGGCGAGGCAGCCGGATATCACGGTCGCGGACTCGGACATTGCGACTCTGAGTAGACCGGGAGACGCGATGGCCATGCCTCAGGGACGCGACGAGCTGGCGCTGGCTATTCGGTTCTTGAAGGACTTCATCACGGGGAAGGTGGATATGGCGGGACTTGCGGAGACGGGTCTACGGGCGGTTCCAGATCGGCTGGCGACTGGCTCGTAATCCATATGGCACGGGCTCAAGTACTGGCATGTGCGTCGCTCTCCCTCTCGTGTCTGTCCATACGTCTGATTGTCGATGTATAGTAATATAGTATCACGTCCCGCCACATTCTCATCGCGTCCTCGCGCCTCTAACAGTATCATGTGCTGGAATCTAAGTCAGGTTTCTCTCTTCGGCGAGCGCGTTCACGCTGAACTTAGGTTTACTGTATCAGTAGTGGTTGTAGTGGTAGTTTGTTGTATTCGGGAACTTGTTTGCAGATTAGTGTAGCATTATAGCATACCGTCCGGGACCTTATATATCGTCACCGTCTCGAGCTTGAGGAAAGGGTCGCCGACCGGGCCGACCCGCGGCGGGCGGTAAACCAAAGTGACACTAAAGTTCACTCTGCCTCCTCCCGTCCCCTGTATTGAACCCCTTTTGTGTCCTAGCACTCATTCCACTTATCTAACTCGTAGTCTCGTTCACTCGTCATTCTACCTACCATACCCATGCACACAAGTCAGTACATCAAGGTCAAGCATGGCCGAAGACGATATTTATACGAGGCTCTACAGGCGGTTCCATGTGTGCAGGCGATTGACTCATAATACTGTAGCATGGGAGGGGTGCATGTCTTTTTCGCTGTCTCTGTTGCTCCATCTCATTCTCGTTCTCAGTTTTATTCGCGTTCCTGTACCATTTCGCCTCCGTCTCTGTCTCGCGTGTCTGACTGTCGACGTACACGTGTGTATAATATATGTATTAGTTTGTCGTTTGCTTTTGTTGTTCGGGATTTCACATATATACTTACTGTATCACTTTTGGTTGCGTGGGTTGGGTCGGAGCTATCCCTCAACTAAATGTACACTTCGCAGATGAATTGATACAAGTGGCAACAATGACACGTATCTTCTCTACCCACACCCCACCCTGGACCTTTCACCAAGTGAAACTTCGCATATTGCTCAAACGCCCCCCGATCCGCATTGCTCGCCTGCGCGAGCGTCGTCTCCAGATACGCATCCANGCCCNGCAGCGGCCGCCCAAGCAGCTCCTGCAGGAGCGGGTGGACGTGCGCCATCTCGCCACGGCGCATCGCGTCAAACGTCTGCCCACTTGCGCAANAAGTCCTGCGAGCCGCGTGGGTCGTCCGAGTTGGGGGGTTACATGTGGTACGTAACGTACTCGTCGACGGAGACGACGTGCAGGGTGACGGGATGCAGGAGTTCGCGGCGGCGAGCTGCTGAAGGGTGAGGTTGTTCTCAGCGGGGCAGTAAGTGCTACGGTTCGGTTCTCGAAGCCGCCCTGGGTGGAGTGTGAGTGGGCTTAGGCGGTCGAGAGGATGTTTGGGAAGGACCTCAACAATGATGCGGGCGGCGCCCTCGCCCAGGTCTTTCTGGGGCACCCAGGCGACACGGCGGCCGTCGCCCGGGACATGTAGGGTACGTCTGTCTCGGACTTGACAAAGAAACCAAACCATCAAGCACAGAACCACAGATGCCAAACTCGCACTAACCAAGATAAAACGGGTACGACTCGGTATAGATTGGAGGTTGGGTAAGGCTGAGCTCGAGGCTGCGGGTGCAATTATATGAAGTTTAATTTAAGCAAGCAAGGAAAGCCCTTCGCAGCCAGCCCCGAGACTAAAACAATACCTCACATACGCATTCCAACGGTGCTGATGCTGAATGTCTTTGTTGTTTTCTCGACAGGGTATAGCGAATATCGAGCTCGAGGGAAGGGCGTAGCCGAGACCGAGACCGGGCTGGCACGCGGCAATTCAAAGTGACACTCTTCGTTCCGCCTCCTCCTTCCACATCCCAACCCCTATATATCGAATCTTTCGTGCATCCTGGCACTCATCTCACATAAATGACTCACTTGGTCGTCAGTCCATGTACCACACACGCATGCACACAAAGCAGTACATCACGCCCAGAAATGGCCGAAGACGACATCTATACGAGGCTCCTTGCACTAATTCTCAAGATCACCACTCTCAACGACGTTAAAACTCTCTGGACAGCCCCGGAACTCGCCTGGAAATCCCTCTGTCCCCTATCATGTCCAGGAGACGACCTGCCGCCGCCCCCGNCGCCGCCGCCGCCGCGCCTGGTCGCCGTCGCCGAGGTCGTCGGCATTGCACGTTGGTTTGCCGACAGGTTCAAGCAGCACTCGACTAGTGCCGCTGCCATGTCGGCGCGCGTGCTCTTCGACTTTTCCTACTACTTCCACCGCCAGCTGGTGCTGAACATGAAACCAGGACACGAAGACGAAGCCGACGNCGACTTCGATCGCCTGTACACGGCGCGGCTGCTCGCCGGCTGGCCCGTGCCCGTGCCCTGGCTGCACCAGGACCGCATATGCCCCGCCGTGACGTACCTCCAGCTTCTCATTGNGAAGACCTCCCCCCGAGGACTGGGCACATAACGAGGCGTTGCGCTTTGCGCGCGACTGGGCCGTTCAGGAGGCGGGCAAGCAGACGACGTTCGTGGCTATGGCGGTGGCGATGGGCAGACATGCCGCGTGGATGCACAGGCAGCAGCTGGCTGAGGCGTGGAGCAAGGCACGCGCGAGCATGGGAACATTTTCGCGTGTGTGTGGTGTCTTCCGAAACCTTGCTCATTGGGCTGGTTTGGGTTCGCTCTCTGTTCCTGCCCGTGGCTACGATCCCATCGTGGAGTCCCAATCCCAACCTCATGCTCTCGGCGACGCAGAAAATGACCATCTCGTGCAGGACTCGGCCGCAAGGCTGCGGAAGATGGGAATGGCATACGCAGCGCTGCTCATTCAGAACCCTGACGCTAGCCACGAATGCGCCGGGGCTTCTGAATCTGCACAGACGGCGGCGAGCCAGCCGGGAATCACGGTCGCGGACTCGGACATTGCGACTCTGAGTGGACCGGGAGACGCGATGGCCATGCCTCAGGGACGCGACGAGATGGCGGTGGCTATTCGGTTCTTGAAGGACTTCATCATGGGGAAGATGGATATGGCGGGACTTGCGGAGACGGGCCTACGGGCGGTTCCACATGGACAGGCGACTGGCTCATAGTGCACCATCCTGTACTCGATTGTCATTGTCGTTATTACTGTACAGTACAGAATTTGTCGTACGTACTCAGTACTCGAGTATTGCTTGGTATATGTATCTGTATATTGGCTTGTTAGTTGGGTCTTGGTCCGCTTGAGCTTGAACTTGAACTTGAAGCCGGCCTTGGCCTTGGTGTCGAGCATACTGTGATGACGTACAAGCAAAATCACGAACCGAGGTCAAATGTACGAAGCTGAAGGAGGCAGTACTTACAGAAATCCTTGGGTCCCTTTTGGCAGCTTGAAGCCCTCAACGAACGCCACAGAAGCCAATTCCTTCCCACTATAAGTACCGCGCCATAGCCGAGGCGCCTCCTCTGCTCGCCCGCTCCGGTCCCGCGCCTAGTGCCTACCGCCGAGCCCGGCCACAGGGGTTCGATCCTCACTCATGCACGATGTACCATGCCG
>SEOQ01000208.1:0-37813 GCA_004679275.1 Dentipellis fragilis
GGGCGATGGACTGGCGATGGGGCGTGCATAAGGCACGCATGATGGGGGTGAGCGGGACCATGGGCAGGGCGTACCTGCGGGGCCCATGTGACGGGGCAGATGGGCGTTGCGGGTGTGCGCAGGCGACGAGGGTGTGTGCGGGCAATCGGTCGCATGGGCGGTGTCGGCCGTGCGGCGAGGGCGACAACATGGGCGTGCAGGCAGTTGTGCGACTGACGGGGTGGACGACATGGGCGTGTGGGCACATGTGGAGGTGGAGGTGGAGGTGGAGGTGGAGATGGAGATGGAGATGGAGCGACGAGAGCGACAAGTCGCGTCTCCAGGTCGAGATGTCGGTGGCGTGGGAAATACCCACAATCCGACCGTGCGTAGAACGCCACGCTCTCTCTGAGCGACCACCTTGTCCACAAGATGGCAGCTGTGTGGGCGAGAGCAGGCACAGAGGACGGGCTAGTCTCTGCCCCATTTCTCCAGCTGCTGCAGAGTGTGATTTGGCAGTGACTTGTCGCCCTGGAGCGACAAGTCGTGTCTTGAGTAAGAAAGGCCTGAGGCATGAGAAAGTTAAAGTGTTCTGTTGTACGGCTCCCACGCGCAGAGCAGAACAAGACTGCAGTTTGAGTTACTATATTTGGTTGCTCAAACCACAGTGCCCTGTGAGCCTGCGCCCCCTGGCTCTCCACCACAGATGCACAATTAAATACAACTGAACCTGCAACTAGTACAATATTTCACTGTGCTCTGTCAAGCTGGTCATGGTACCAGCTGTGTGCCCTGCAGCTGGTTGAGGAAGACTGTATTGCTGTTTGAACTGCCATATCTGGTAGTTCAAACTGCAGCTCATCTTGCGAGCCCTGTATGATACTAGTTTAAGGGTACTCATCTGCTGTGGACTTGACACAAACCATCCATGGTATCTATATGCTGCTTCTCACATCCCCTCCCCATCTGCTATCGTATTTTATTGTTTATTCATAATGTTATAAGTCAGTGTATGTAGTAGTACTACATATTCAATTTTTCTCTGTGAGACAACATCCTAATTCAACATCATAAAAGTCCTGAGGCTGTCTATGAACCATCTGCCTTTAATTGACAAGGATATGCATCATTCCCACAGCTGCAGTAGCCCTTTCTCCAAGACCTTCTACCAGGAGCTACAGGAGCTATGCGCTGCTATGGTAGATCAGTGATCTCTACCGGGTAGCTCAGTATGGTCTATTGACTAAGTCCCGAGCTCTATGGGTAGTGCCAATAGCCCTACCATAGATGCCGGTAGATCAGGCACAGCTATGGTTGATCGCTGACTCATATGGGCCTGATGACACGTTTTCCTGATGTATGGGGATTATGTTCATCCTGAATGGTTGTCTCCTTGGGCACAGAAGGCGCGTGTTGCCTTGAAGGCCGAGGCAGCTCTTCGTCAGTTGGGTGATCCCTTTGGGAGCAGTCCTTCTGTTCAAGGTGAGTGTCTTTTGGTTCTATGGATGCCTTGTACTGATGCCTTGGTAGCTGCTCGCCAGGCTGAGAGCCAAGCTCGTTCCACGTTTGCCATTCGGGACGATGAGGCTTGGCGTGTGTCTTGCGAGGAGATTCATCAGTGGCATCTGGCTGTCTTGGCTCGGAGTCGTCAGGGATACGGTATTTGCCCAGAGGCGATCCCTGGTCATTACGACTATAAGGATCCTGGGGAGGAGTCCGATAAAGGGAACGAGCCTCCTTCCAAGCGTCCACGTGTGGTAAGTGTGGCCAGAGCTTCTTGAGGAAGGCTTGTGCTAATCGCACTTCTGCAGGTGTCCAGGATCACCGACTGCCCCCCGGGTTTTTCCCTTTTTTTTGGGGGGAAAAAAGGGGGGGCCCCCCCCCAAAAAAAAGGGCTCTATGGGCAGTCGGTGATCTCGTATATTCTCTCACTCGTGTCACCCACCAATAGAGGCGACGTCGGATGTCTCTGCGCCATAGCTGCGTTCGCCCAGCAGGCTTCGAATTGCGTCCAGCAGCAGTGCGACTCGGGGGATTTACAGCCCGCTGCTGACTACATTCAGGCCTTCTGTTCCACCGGTCAGTCACTGCTTCTCGTGAATATCTACTCGGTATCATGCTCATAGATATGCTCAGCATCCGTTATCGCGGGCGGCACGGGCACGGGCACGGCGGCAGGTTCTGCAACCACTGCGGCGGAATCCGGCGCCTCGTCCGCAGCGGCTTCTGCTGCCTCCTCTGCAGCACATTCAGCAGGATCGGGTGCCTCGGCTGCGGGCACTTCAGCAGCTGGCTCCGGCACATCCAGAGCTGAAAGCGCGGCATCTGGTGCCTCGACTCCCGCAGCTTCGGCCACCCATGCTGCGTCCTCTGCAGCATCTGCAGAATCGAGCCTTGGATCCGCCGCCGCCGCCGCCTCCGCCTCCGCCTCGGCAGCCTCTGCCTCTGCTGCTGGGGCGGCCGCCTCCGCCTCCGGTGCCGCATCCTCATGCGGTGCCGCAAGCTCTTCGGCTAGTGCCACCGTTGGAATATCGTCCTCGGAATTGTTGACGTCGGCCGTCATGGTCGTTGCAATGTTCTTCGGAGCCGCTCAGATCGTGTAGAGTGGGATGGGCGAAGGACTTAGTTTGAGGGGGTATGGTTCTGCTGTGTTGATATCGTAAAGACGGATAGTCACATTACTTACGCGCAGGGCTGCATCCTCTTCGCCTTCTTCAAACGTATGGAATTGGCCTGGGGATGTCGGCCGCCTTGGCACGTGGGNTTTGTACTTCATGTTCTCGTAAAACCTGTTATAAATTTTGGTTCGAATATAGAGACGTAATGACGCGGACGAGGGAGCGCTCTACAATTGTAAGCATATTTCTTCGCTACTTGCAAAGCGAGAGCTTGAATGTTCGGAAGAAGCGCTGGCGGAGATGAAACATTTGAATCTCCGATACAGTGCCATGCCGGACCCCGCCGGACCATCCGTCATGTCGGCGCTTCGCAGTTCTTCCGCACCACGGCACCTACCACAGACTTCGAATCTATCGCAGGCAGTCTCTACTGACACTACAGCATTTGACAGACTTCAATCTGTCTAGCCTTCTATCTAGGACTCAGTGGTTTAAGTACACCGCCCTTGTTACGGCCTACGAAGACTAGGAAACTTGAAAGCTCGAGGGCGGCTGCAATGGTCCTGCAGCCGGCATCGAACCACTGCCAGATTCTCTCAGGCTGGAGATCTAGGTACTACATCCATCTGCACCTTCAATTTTCGTGCTTCTTTCTCCTTCCAAGGCATCATTGACATCTTCTTGTGCCATCCTATTCTCGACATATCCGCCCTCGGTCCGCGATGTGTTCGTTTGCTTCCCCGTCCTGGTGTACTTAAGGAACTCCTGTACTCCGTCTCAAATTTTCAGCGCCTTCGCTACTTGCACCATGAGTGGGTCACTTAACGCGTCTCTCTGGGCTATCGTCGCGATCGTTGCGGTTATCTGCTCCTTCTCCACACCCTTGAACGCGCAGACTCAAGAAGCGCCGGCGTGTGCTGTATCCTGCGCCACGCAAGTCGCGTCTCTGGTTGGCTGCTCGACTATGTGAGTCCATCTCACTATCCGCTTGTTGTAGGCGTCCTGAACGCAGACTTGGATAGCTCCAACACCACTTGTATCTGCTTATTGCCAGCGTTCCCGGCCGACGTGGGAGAGTGTATAGGTGCCACATGTCAAATGTCGGACCTTACTTCGGCAGAGAATTACCTGGTCGCGTTGTGTAGTGGAGGTTGGTATACCGTCATATCTCATCTCCACATCTCTCTGATACTCGGCCAGCTCTACCCTCGTCTGGGTCGTCCACAGCGACTACACATGCCGCCTCATCCTCTCATACATCCTCATCTGCACGATCGTCCCCCGTGTCCACCATGGCAGCATCCTCCCATGCATCGGCTCCAGCGTCAATTTCGTCGACCAATTCCTCCCCGTTGTCTCACGCACCGTCACTTCCACCGAGCGCCCCAGCATCGACAAGCGCTCCATCACCCTCTTCCACTGCCGTCTCACCCAGCCCAAGTTCAAGCCCGTCATCCAATGCAGCGCTCAGGGCCGATATCCCCCAGAAAGCGGCCGTCGTTCTCACTTATCTGGCGCTGGTCCTGGGAACCGCGAACCTCTTCATTTAGCTTACCTGCTTCGGAGGTCGGGTGACGTCTGCTTCGCGGGCTTCCGCGTGCGGATCGGCGCCTGCGGGCTTGATTCCATATGATTGTTTACAGTATTGTGCATTACCACAGGGAGACGTTCAAGTCGGGCTTTATGGCTGCTGTCTAGCGTACGATCCTATGCGAGGTACCAATTCTGTCCATGCGTTTATTTCTTGGTAGATACATTGAACAATGGACACTTACCCTTTCCATCGAGTTCGCTGTGGAATCAAAATATATATATCTGCCCCGATGTTCAATCATTAGGCGCCAATGTATTACTTCAAATTATGCACTATGTCAGTTCCTCGCAGTTCACTAGCCCTCTCAATGCAGATAATAGAGACTTTACAAACAAGTAGCGCGGCCAGTGAAGGAACATGACATGTTCGACTACAGTAGTTGCCTGTTTGGTCACTCTATTTGCTTCCGTTGGCCGCGGCGGCTCCTAGATCCAAGCACGCCAATTGCGTCAACCATAGCGAATATGTTGACCAAGCTGATCCTCCGCCCTCTATTAGGAAGACGCAGTACTGCGAACGCTACGATGCGGACTCGCAGCCTACGTCGGGACCACTACAGCCAATATGAACAGGCTAACCCAGCTTGCGCTGTCCCTGCTGACGTTCGGCTACGTTCAACCTCACGACACTTTGATTCCGGAACAAGCCCTGTTGGTTGATTCAACTCGCAATGCCACAAAACGAATTGCTATCGTCGGTGCCGGGACTGCTGGTATCAGTACGTTGAAGACGCTACTGGTTGATCTGCCTGAGGAGGCGCGACGAGACTGGGAGGTGGTGCTTTTCGAGCAGAGAAGAGATGTTGGGGGGATCTGGTGAGTGTCAATACAACTGGGATGCATCCTCTAGGCTCACGTTCCTGTATGGAAGGCTGCCGGATCCAAATACACCGCAGCCCCCTGTACTTCCGGAGACGCCACTATACCCTCGCCTGAAGACCAATACGCCCCATCCAACTAGTACGCAGTGCGAAGCGGATGCATATGACACACGTTGACATCAATCCTTCAGTGACAATTCCGAAGTTTCCGTTCAGGCCAGGAACGGCATTATATCCGCAGCACCAGCCTGTCTACCAATATCACGCTGACATCGTCAACTATTGGAATCTTTCATCGCATCTGAAGTTGAACTACGAAGTATTGGAGAGCAAATGGCAGGGTTCGAGCATCGCCGGAGAGTGGATACTACAAGTGAGAGACCGAGAGCAGGACGTCGTACAGGACTTTGCCTTCGACCACTTGATCATCGCAAACGGCCATAACCACTACCCGTATGAGCCCAGGCTAGAGGGCCGCGAGCGATGGGAGCAGAGTGGAGTGAATCGGACCGTCTTCCACAGCATCTTCTATCGAAACCCAGAGGATTACAGGGGGAAGAACATCGTTGTCGTTGGAGGAGGGGCTAGTGGCCGCGATGTCGCGCAGCAGGTCGTCGGCGTTGCTAATTCCGTACGTCGCCAACTTTATCTGCCCGTCGAACTAGGACTCACCTCGTTCCAGACGTATGTCTCCCTCAAGGCGTTGAACTACACGAACCTGCCCTTCCCGGACATCCCAGGCGCCGAGTTCAAGCCTCGAATTCAGCATTTCACCGAACGCGCCGTGATCTTCGAAGACAACAGCACGCTCGAACATATCGACACTGTGATCCTTGGTACAGGATATGAGAACCGCATTCCCTTCCTTACGGCTGGTGGCCACCTCAACGTCATCCCGGGCCAATCAGTCCCTCTCCCACAAGAGCCCGAGTCGACGCACCTTAGTACAAACCTTCGCTACATCCGTCCGGTGTACCAGCACGTGCTCTCGCTTGATACCTCGTATCCACTCGGAGCCCTCTACTTCATCGGTCTCCCGATCTTCGTTGCGAACGCCATCTCCGATACTGCCCAGGCGCTCTTTGTCGCACACACTCTCGCCGACCCGTCGCTCCTCGAAAGCCGGGACACCCTGCTCGCGGACCTGCACGCGCAGGAGGCGCGCCTGCGCGCGGCGGGCCTCGACCCTGCGTACATCGGCCACCGGCTCGTGGGCGACACGGGCGCCGCGCAATACCAGGACGGATTGGTCGCATATCTGCAGGCGCGTGGGCGCGGCGGGTGGCCGAACATTCCTGTGCCGGGTCAGCGCTTCACGGACGAGTGGCGCACGTTTGGTCGGAACGAGACGCTCTTTCTGAGGAAGGCGTGGATGCGTGTGGAGGAGTATGGCCAGGAGAGCATGGACAAATGGTTGGATGGCGTGGAGACGGAAGAGGAGTGGGCGGATCTTATGGTTAGGTTGGTTAAATGGGAAGAGAGGAAGGAGGAAGGAGATGGGTCGTTCGTCGCGGGTGAGTATAGAGGCCCCGACTGGAGTTAGGTGTTGCAGTTCTTGTAAGGTTTCTAGGTTTGTCTGTTGCCTAAGATTTTTGATATGTTGTTTCGTCTTGAATATAGGCATCTACGCACAGTACGAGTATAAGCTGAATGGTAGCCGTGGGCGACTGATGCACTGATGACACGATGATGGATCTAAGCGCTGATGCAGCGCGACATTGTCATGATGCAATTTGAAAGACTCAAGAGCCCGGCTAGTACTATGTAGGCCTATTCCCGGTAACTTTAATTCCATGGTCACCGCGGGTACTTACCTGCTGCCGAGAAGAGCCCCACGATCTATCCCTACGCTCTCGTCGCGGCCGCCACTCGGAATTTTGGCCATTGTCTTCCACTCGACGGACAGACGTTTGCACTGTAGTCTGCTTACCTCAATGGTACCTTGACAGTGGGCCTTTGGGGACGAGCGAGCGGTGAGTGCAGCGTTTCATGGTCTGTCGTTCACTAAACAATGGACCGCCTTGCACTTGGCTTATAAACCTACGCTAAATTTTTATGTCAGACTCATCATCCACTGCTGCGACAAGAATTGGCCACCCGCCCAACCCGAGACGACTTCACCTTCACCCTGCGAGCCTAGAACCGATTTTTGATGATACCGGGTGTACCGCTCAGGGATGCGCAGGAGCCACCGGTTCTATTGCATTCAACGCCTGGTTCGAGTAATCTTCCTCGAATAAGCTGGTCACTCAATAACAGGTATAAAAGGGCTGGACGAACGCACATCCAACCCAAGGCCGGCCCTTCTCACCTGGTGTGATACCCGCTCATTCATCTTCTACTTCTGAAATCACCCAGCTATACCTCTCTTTCAACGTCTTCACCGTATTCATCATGCAGCATTCCATGACCTTCAAAGCTCTTCTCACGTCCCTCTTCGTTGTGGTATCTGTCACTTTCGATGTCAACGCTGCACCAACTGGCCGCGACATCGACTTGGGAACCCTACTTGCACGGTGAGCACAGTTCGTGCCCGGTCTACAAACTCCCTCTTATGTCCGTCCTCCAGGAATCTCACGGCCCGTGCTACTGCACCTATTGGTATCCCCCTCATCCCGATCTTGGACTCGGACGGTACTGAGGAAGGCTATGTGGCGAGTATTGGTATTGGCGGAAACACCCGACCGTTTAATGTCCTGATGGACACGGGGTCTCAAGACTTATGGGTCATCTCGGAGAGTTCGAGGGAGATCGTGAGTCCTCTCATGATACACACAGAATAGTGTGCTGATATGTCCCTCTGCTGCCCTTGTATAGGGCGGCCGAAATGCCATCGGGCCTACTTCATCGCGAGCCACGTTCAGGCAACAACGAGGCACCTTTGGACTCGACTTCGACGACGGCACTGATGTCGAAGGCACAGTGGCGACTGACAACGTGAGGATCGGCAGCCAGACCCTGCCGAATTTCAAGTTCGGCACTGCGCTGAAGCTAGGAGACAGCCTAGATACCCATACTGACGGCATGTGGGGTTTCGCTAAATCCGTGAGTGCATCCCGAAAACTTTGAAGCGACTCTGCGATTAAACGGAAGACGGTCGTTAGACTGGCTCGTCAGTGGGTGGGCCCACTCCGGTGGAGGCCCTTGCAGCTGCCAGGATCATCCCTGCAGCCATATCAAGCTGGAAGATCGGCCGGGTCAGTGAGCGCACTGCCAGCGAGGTCGTCTTGGGTGGGGTGAACCCGACCTTGTTCGACCCTCGTGTCTCAGTCACTCTCCCCAACCTTCACAGGACCGCTGCCGATGCCGATGAGGGTTGGTGGAACGTGCAGGTGCAGGGCTTGGCAGTGGGCGGTGTGATTGTGCCGCTCCCTGGCGGATCGCGCATCGCGACCATCGACTCTGGATCCGACAACATGCTTTTCCCTCGGGCTGACATCCTCCTCATACGCAAACAAATTCCCGGCTCGCAGCTGCTCACCGATGGCGGCTTTGTGATCCCTTGCAACTTCAACAAGGCCTTCCAGATCCGCATCGGGAACCTTCCTTGGACTATCAATCCAAAGGATTTGAAGACAACTACCTTCGCAGGCAACCCGAGCCTCTGCCATGCATCGTTCGAGGTGGGCCCGGATGCCGAGTGGACTCTCGGCATCCCATTCCTCAAGAACATATACCTTACACTCGATGCTGGGAACGATAGAGTCACCATTTCGAAGCTCGCGTCGTAGAATGTACATGCGCCGATTGGCTGATGGGCTCATGTGGTAGAGGTGGCGGTTTAATGTATTTATTTCGGGTAATTGATGTTTTGCGAAGAGCGGGCGCAATCGCTTTCGTTCTGATGGGCATTGAATGGGCGTGCGTGGTAGTCAGAAGCTCGCGTGGTTGGAACATGCTTCATAATCGCACGACAGTGTTCATCGTGCGGAGTTGTGCTCCACGTTGTGCATGGAGCGCAGTATAGTTCCATGACCCCCAGTCAGAAACTCTCTATTGCTCAGTTGCTCACGTCTAGCTCAGCTCCTTTTGGTACCATTATCTGATAGTTGCTCTCAGAAAGACTGGGTTCTACATAAGACAGGCGCTGACCTCGGACGAAGTCACCTTGATATCCTCAAGCCACGTAGGGGTTTTCACCACACAGCTTATCCGTTACAATAATTTAATAGTCGCTCCAAGCAGATCCGGAAATCGGATGCGTGATACGATACAAATACACGCGCTGCACCGAAAGCAATGGAGGAGATAGAAGGTCCACAACCCGGTCCGCGCTATCAGTAACTTGGAAGTAGTTCAACCCCACTTCCTTCGACGAGCGGTGTCTTGCCAATATCCCGGGCCTACGCAGATACATCTGCTGCAGTTTTAGGTACGGGCGGCTCCGCGAACGGATCTCTGTCTTGGATGTTGTCGCCATTATGGTGGGCTCCGAGGAAGACGTTCGCGCCGGGCATCTCTACCAGGCGGTCAGCTTCGGCCTGGACAATCTCTTGACAGAACATATCGAGATCCAAGTCATTCTGAAACGGATCGTCAGCCGATCTCATGACGCAGAAATCAGGGAAAGATGACGCCCACCTCATCGTAGCCTGAGATTCGAGATGTCATGTCAGAATCGCGGTGAAGGATAAAACGGAGGCGGAATGCATACCGAAGGGCTGCTCGATTTCTTCGCCGGCCGCCAAGAAGCCGAGGTATATGAACGATGCGATGGCTACGCCTGGTATCGTGTACCATGCGAACTGATCGACCAGCTGGAAAGGCAGAAAGAATAGGTAGATCCACACGGTGCTGTCATGATAATGATTAGAAGCGCTCAGCGGTTACGATGAGCCATGATACGTACTGTCTATGCGAAGGACGCGCAAGTGATAACAGAAGGTTAGGGAGGGCATTGGAAGATGGAATACTGTACAAACCTGATATGTACTGAGTAAACGCTGCCAAACGTTGTTAAGATTAGTAGGCGAAGCTGAAAACGCGATGAAGAACTCACAAAGGCAGAGGGGTAGTTAAAATCCGCTCCAAGGCTATCAAGTTCCATCAGACACTCCCGACATAGTACAATGGAGCTCACTTACTAGCGAGGCTATCCTCAAAGGTCGCAATACACCCAATCATAGAGCCCAGACTCGTTCCTATACCAAAACCATTAACACTTGCATAGGACCCAAGGACGTTGAGGATACTGACCAGGCACTGCTCCTCGGTCCTCGAGTATACTCAGCCAGTCGCTCTGGCGTCTGAGGATCTCAAGAGGAAGATTATGACCGCTGCCAGCTACGCGGGGCCGGTGTTTTGTTCGATTGTCACGCATATCATCGCTACTCCACTGCCGTTGTACGCCTCCTTCCTCTTCGGATGCGTTCTAAGAAGTGACATCAGACCGGAGCGAAGCAATGACGCAAGAATTGGGTTGACCTCGGTTCCATCCGCCTCATATCGGTAGACGCTGAATAGAGTTCTGAAGAATCGTGCAAACGGGATGAGGTCGGAAGATATCCTCGAAAAGATGGATGGCACGGCCGTGTTAGATGAAGGCAACAGTGGCCTACGCTCCCGCGAATCAGAGTCGGTCGAGTAAACAGAAGACGAGCGTGTAACATGACGCATGTGGGCAATTGAGGTGGAGCTATAAGAGTTGATGGCCGGAATGACAGGGTTTAAAAGATTGGACGTCGACGCAGCGGCGGAGGGGGTCGGTGTCGGTTCCTCTCTTGTTTGCGAATGGTGACGCTTCTTGAGATGTTGATGCTGCGATGGGTCAGCAGGGTTTGGCGTTCGCATAAAGAATGGGGCCTACACTATGAAGAGGTCGAATTTTGTCGTAGAGATCTTTGTAGTACATACCAAGCTCGCCTGGAGAATGTTAAACAGACAAGTCCGAAAGTTATACTCAACTGGGCACTCACTGCGCAAGTGGTGCTTCAATGCAACGACAAATCTGCAAGGAACAGGCATGAATACGGTTTCGCGAGTGTCGGCGCGAGACGAACTTACCCCACTGTCAAATCAATGGCCACGCGTTTCTCCTTCATCACTTTATGTATTTCTTCCGCACTCCTCACGGAACCGTCAAGCGTCTCTTCTGCTGTCCTTGGAGTTAACCGCAGAGGCACATGGAACCAGACCAGCCGGGTAAAGGTGCGCGCGTTACGCATAATGTCCGACCACGATGAACGGCCCATCCAATACCGATCATAACTATCAGAAGTTATAAGTCATCTCGACGAATTCAAATTTGTGACATCCATGCTCACCCACTCGAAGCTCGATACGATATTACAAAACCAATCACCACACCTGTGAAGGGTAAGAATCTCGTCAGATAAGGAAGACGGGGACGTACCGAGAACTGTCAGCATGACGTTGGGTATACCAAGGTATATTTTGCTCCGCATCGACAGGATCGTGACGCCTGAATGACACGATCAACGTCCATCAGTAAACACGAACTTCCTTCGCGATCCGCGTCACCGAGCAGTAGAGCGCCTAACCGAAGTATCTATGGGACTCACCTGTCGCGAAGAGGGTATGCATAAGAACCGCGGGCCAAATCCTCCATAGCTATCACGCAGCAACCTACGTGAGCTCCTGGTTAGCAAAGACGCAAAGCAGCTGCTACTCACGACTGTTCCACGCCCAAAGGTCCATATTAGAAATGTGCGCGGCGACATGAACGACATAACGACTCCACGAGACTCGGCCGCCGGCAGAAGATCATGGTGGCCAGTAAGTGACCGGTGGCTGCGCGATCCCATCGTCAATAGTAAAAGAAAGTGAGTGATTCCGGTTTCCGAGCAGGGTATACAAGTGAGGAAAAATGAGTGGTATAGGGGTGCTAGACGAGGGAGATGGCGGTATGAAGACACATAGGCGAATATTGGTAGAACGCCCGGTGTCGTGGAGTCGCGAACTTGAGCGCGCGCTGATGATGTGCTCCATTCGAGACGCGCTCACACCGCCACAGGGTGCACTATTCATATCTGCTCAGCGGCGCCACGCGGGCGTTGATGGTGATATCCTACTTTGCTCTGCATACTTACGCAAGAAGTCACAGGCGTAGATTATGCAAGGACGCCCGGTCTTCCAGCTTGCAGGTGGATCTTTGTGAGCCTGACTGTGTACGTGCTAAATAATTAACGGAGTCTATTGATAAGTACCTTAGTCACGGGATAAATTAGTGCTACGATTGTTGGCGAATTGGATCAGAAGGCTCTACTAAAAACCCCATGGGTTGAAAAGCTGGCTCTCTTAATTCAGGCCTTTCAATCGTAATTCTTGGATCGTCAGCGATCTATTACAGAATGGCCAGTAATTACAGGGTATAATTAAGATGCTAAATTTAACGGGCTTATCCGTTATTTGTACGTGTTGGCATCACCGTGATAAGTCGTCGCCTCCGACTTGCCAGCGACAACGACGTTACGACGGTCCGTCGTCATCTATGATGTGAATCTCTGCACTCTCTTTGCTATCAGCCTTGATACTGGTCACGACAGTACTTTCATACAGCTTCACGATGCTCCCAAAATGTCCTATCGAAGTTTGAAACTTCTAAGTACTAATGTCTACCGTAGGTGGTCTGATGGTCTCGCTCGAGTCTCGCTCAACCTACGCGGTTACATCTTGCTGTCCATTCAAGTCGAGGAGGTCTCATGCGGGCTCGCGACGATGCCTCTCAGATAGTGGCCTAATATTCCATTTTCATGAAAGGACGAGCTTGAATATGCCTTCGGGAGTAGTTTTGGGACTTGGCCAGGTCAAATAGTCAACTACCCAAAGGTGTGTACCCAATGATCTCTGCTACATCCATACTCATATGCTCGCCATGAAATAGGGGACTAGGCCATTCGGGTGTTCCGAATCCTATCTTGTCCATTACTCCTCCATGGCCCGATACAAACTTCTGTTAGCTCAGTCAGCAATACTCCTGTTCGTCTCGTGGACGGCTCACCGTTAAAGGGTGTCTACGAAACATCAGCTTTATGCGCGCCACCCTCTCCGGTTGATGTCTGGATTCTTCCTCGCCCAGCGGAGCTTCATTCTCCTAGTATTGCTACGTCTCGCTGTAAGAGATGACGGACACGTTCTTCACCGAGCGTCTTCATTTCCCATCCTCGCCATGATTTTTTAATGCGAGGACGACGCCCAGGATACCTCGTCTCTGCATATAGACGTGCCGTGAGACAAAGTCGACCTGCATAAGTAGATCTCATTCTCACGGAGTCATCCTCGTCAAGCTAGCAGGTTGGCGGCCGTAGATCCTTCTTAATGCCTCCGGTCAGGTGAAGCTTTACCAATCTCTCAAAACATTCGGCCACGGTCACCGACTTGCTTCCTCTGCATATCACGTTTCCAGATTTTCCCAGCTTTGAGACTCCGACGCTAATCTGATATCTAGCCGGCGCGGTAGTCGTCTTGACTCGAGAGACCACCAACCTCTTCTCAATCGAGTTGTCAACCGCCATGGCCTCCTTCATTGAGACATCGCGATCGCAGTTCCCGTCCTTGGCATCTGGATTCATCTTCGCAGACAACGCCGGTGGTTCACAATGCGCCAAAGTCGTCGTCGATCGCATCTCGGATTACCTTCTCAACACAAACGTTCAGCTCGGGGCAGATTACTCAGTTTCTGTCCAGAGCACAGGACGGGTGGCGCAAGGATCCATCGCTGCTGCAAAGCTGTTCAACGCAGCGTCGCCTGATGAAGTCGCACTCGCAAGTTCCTCGACCCAGTCCGGTGAGAATTTGACCAGAGCTCTGGAGCAAGATGTGCTTGATGGAGAAGAGTTCATCATTACCGGAGAACATGAAGGTAAGAATCGACTTTGACGCCCCCCTGCCTGTGCATGAAGCCCTTACTAACATTATGTGCAGCTAATGCTGGTTGCTGGAAGAAACTGGCACCACGCCGAGGAGCTGTTCTCAAATATTGGCGTCCTAGACAATACCAAGATGCGCCGAACAACCCGTACTCGATTCATCTGGATGTCGAAGATCTCCTACCTCTTATTACGCCCAAGACCCGCATTATTGCGTTCAGCGCTTGCTCCAATATCCTCGGAAGCGTCGTCCCAGTGAAGGACATCATTGCAGCTGTGCGAGCGAAGGCTGCGGAAGTCGGCGTTCGGAAGGTCGAGTTCTCAGTGGATTGCGTGGCGTATGCTCCACACCGCCGGATCGACGTTCAGGATTGGGACGTTGACTACGCCTTCTTCTCTTTCTACAAGGTTGTTCTACTCTCTCTTGAATCTGCCTGCGTTGTGACTTACATCGCATCTCAGGTCTATGGTTCTCATCTCAGCGGCCTCTACGCTCGTGCTTCAGCTCTTAAATCTTCCATCACTTCTATCGCGCACCACTTCCTCCCCGTCGACGATGTCTCTTATAAGCTGCAGCCGGGCGGGCCCGGTTACGAATTGTCCTATGGTGTGACTGGCGTTCTCGACTACCTTCTGTCGCTCACGCCATCCAAGGATCTCGATGCGTCTTTTAAGGCGATCGCCGACCACGAGCAGAAGCTCGTTGAACCGCTCTTGGCGTTCCTGAAGTCCCAGGAGGCCCGAGGAGTCCACATCGTCGGAAGTGAGAAGGCCGGCTTGTCGCGCGCACCTACCATAAGTTTTATCGTCGGAGGCGAACGGCCCATCAAAAGCAGGGATGTCGTGAAGATATTTGATCAAAAAGGCGGAGTAAGTACCACAACAGTTGTGATGCTTGCGCGTCCGTATCCCGGCGCTTGCTGATCCACACCTGCTCTTTTGTTGATCGACCATAAGATCGGAATTCGTTATGGTCACTTTTACGCATACTCGCTTGTCGACAACCTCAATCCCAAGGTCGATGTGAACGATGGGGTCGTCCGCATTTCGTTTGTGCACTACAACACCGTCGAAGAAGTGGAGCGCATTATAGAAGTTCTGAAAGAAGTTTTAGCGTAGACGCTTTGGACGCGCAAAAACGCACACATCGAAGAAGGAACAGATTCAGTGCGTTGGCAAAGCAAATCTCATCTTTTGTCTTGTCCGTCGATCTTGCTGATCTCGCAATTTCCAGGGGCGCAAGTGTAAATTAGTGTTAGGTTGGCAAACGACAATGCGAAGTATCGCCGTATTTGCCGCTTTTGTCGTCAACCATGTGTCTTAGCATGCGCCTGGGTCCCTTTCGAAACAGTTGACGCCTTGGGCTTGACTATTCCGCGGTGATGTCGTTTGCCTCCGAGATGGTGGACATAGATCCTGGCTTCTGGCAGAATGTCGATGCCGTCCATAAGGTGTGGTTCTCATCTACGACACGAATGCCACTGAATGCTGCGCGTGCACAGATTGCTCTGAGGTGCGCTGGCGAACGGCCCTGAATAATTGCATCATTTCTACTGCAATAATCTCTGAAATGCAAACTCAGGGGGACTGCTGGGGCGCTCGGCGCTCGAATCTATGGTTTCCCGGCGGGACCCACGCATCAGTGAGAAATATTACATAACATCTGGACTCTTGGGCTCGGGGACATGACCGAGAGCTACTGAATAATATGTGAACCTACGCCACGAGGCTACGCAACTGGCCAGTAAGCCTGATACCTTACTCGTTATTGTTTCTGGGCTAGCTGAACCTCGCAGTCATTGCTAGACATCTACATATCCATGCTGAATATTTGTGGAGGAGTGGGTATGGCTTGCCTCGACTCATCTCGTACTATAAGAAGCTGAGGATGACTACAGCGACCCTGCATGGACCTTGGCAGTGCGATCACGTGCCCTGCGACCGGATACGAGGCGCTGCAGCAGTTGCCCATATGCATGCCGTCCAATGATCGCCAGAACGGCGCTTGTATCCGTCCGATAGCCATGGGGATCAGCGCCGAACTAGCGCGCAAGACAGGATGATGTGATGGTAGGCTATGACCATGTCAGAATTCCACCACTGCCGCCAGGAGTATAAAGGCGGAGCTGCGCGTCCAGTCAACAGCAGTTCCAACCACCGAAATATCCAACATGGTCAAGCTCACCTCTTTCCTTTCCCTCGGAGCTACTTTGGGTGCACTCCGTGAGGTTTTACCTCGTTTCTGTCCGGTTCTCCAGCTGACGGGAAGTATGTTTCGCAGTCACCTCAGCGCTCGCTGCGGCGCCAGCGTTTGACGGACAGTACATTCAGGCGAATGCTTCCAACAACGCTGTAGAGTGGTGGTGGGCTTCAGTCATCGCTGATGCGGAGGGCTCAAACCCGCCTCCCACCTTCCACATTCTTTTCTATCAAGGTCGGTCCAACATGTCTCCGACCCCTGCGCTATGCCGGTACTTATTATCATATTTTGTACAGGTTATGCCGTCCAATTCGGACCGCGTGATCCTTCGCTGCCCGAGTACTACATCGACATCAAGGGTTACTATCCCAATGGCACAACCATCGATGCCGTCATTCCCGCCGCCTCCGGTGACGTCGTCACCCATGGACAGGATGTTCGCGGCACATGGGGCACTGTCGGCAGCTTCCACACCGCAGCGGACTTCTCGACATTCACCATCAAATTCACCGCACCCGACTTCGGCCTGACCGGCTCTGTGTCCTTCCAGTCCAAAGCGGGGCACCACTTCGGATGCAACACCACATCGAGCCCGTACTTCTCTGGGGCGATTCCCAAGGGCACGAAGCTCAGCACCACAGAGGACCTTCTTTGGAACCAGCTTGGTTGGGCGACGACCATCCCTGGTGAGTGGCAGTCGTCGAATTGAATCGAAACTGTCCTAATATTATATCTTCATTTTAAAGGCGGCCAGGCTACTGTTGACATCGTCTACAAGGGCTCGCCATTGAAGTTCACCGGCGCGGGTTACCACGATGCTAACTGGTCACCGCAGCCTCTCAACGACATCGTCACCACCACCTGGTACTTCGGCTCTGGTCGCGTCGGCCCTTATGACTTCTCCTACGTCTCCGCCACGCCCATCAACTCCACTCTCGTCCTCAACACCGGCTACATTTCCCGTAACGGTGTCGTCCTGCAGAACCAGTGCTCCGTGGAGGGCAAGAAGAGCAGGGACATCAGCACCATCACGCCTTATGGTTCCGCGACTGACACCGGCCTCACGGTTCCTACTGGCTACATCCTGCAATATGTCCTGGCCAACGGCGAGAAGATCACCTTCAACCTCACCGCGCAGGGCGAGAACCCGGATCTCAGCATCTACCACCGCTGGGTAGGGACTGCAGTTGGTGGAAAGGAGGGCGAGAACGTCGAGGGCTTGTCGATCTTCGAATGGTTGAACCCTGGTCTCGTTCCTTACACGCCTAGCAACTAGGCCAAAAAAGATGTTTGATTTTGGCTTTTTGTTTTTGGGACTACATTGAACTACATTATTAGCTTAATATTGAATCCGCATTCTTGTTGGCTAGATTGAAAGTGCTGTGTAGATCGTCGGAAGCAATAACGCGTACCAGGAACCACAACATTCATGCCCACTCTCTCGGCGCCTTCAGAACTTCGAGCATCGTGTGCTCCTCGCATCCCTCTTCGTATCCTAGATCGCTCATACACTCCCAACGCGCTTCCTCGGGCATACCCGCGAGCACATTCTCCGGGTCAACTCCAGGCGCCGCGAGCCCGAATTTGGTCCCCCGTTCGTAGACAAGTGAGAATTCGACGGACCTCCCGCGGCGCAGAAGAAGCCATCTGCGCATGCGATCGTCGTAGGGTAGGGGATAGCGAAGCTTGACGATCGGGAGGTAGGAAAGGAAGAAGGAGTCTGCTAGATCCTTGACCAAGGCGAAAATCTCGGCAGGTGTGCGAGGGCGCGGGAGATCTTGTTCCGGAAGCAGGGGGTGAGGCATGTCGCTGAGATTGTCAAAGCGGATGCCGCCTAGGCCACGATGTTCTCCACGGTGAGGAATGTAGAGGTAGTCGTCGCAGCACCGTTTGAACGCAGGATACAGCGCTGGGCCGTGCTTATCGCACACGTCCTTGAGCGTGCGATGGAAATGACNAGCGTCGTCTTTGAAAAGGTAGGATGGCGTGAGGTCTGTGATACCTCCAAACCACCACGCAACATTGGTCCCTGTGGTGGCCTCGAAGTAGCGGTAGTTAGCATGCACCGCAGGGACATTAGGGTTCCGAGCGTGCAAGATGATGCTGATCCCAGCCGCGAAGAAGGGTAGATGGGAATCATCGATTGGATTTGGGAGTAGGGCAGCGTGCGCGCTGCTCATTTGCCGAACTGCGGCTGCGGGTAGTGTTCCATGGATCATTGAGATATTGACTGCTGCCTTCTCCAGGACGGAATCAGGACCGCCACGACCGAACGTACAAGAAACCCCTCCCCCGCCTTCCTCTCGCGACCAAGAGTGACGCCTGAACGGAGCCGAAGATGGATCAAGTCCTTCGAGGGATGCGACGATCTGCTTCTGCAGATGAACGATATACTCCGTTACCTGCTGGCGCATAGGAGGAGATCCTGAGCTTTCCATACTCTGCAATGCATAGTGATCACGATCAGTTTGGCTGCTCCAAGCATACTGAATCAGTCCATACCGTGAACTATATGTGCCTCGCGAGAATACAGGCTGACTCGAAAGCGTTCAAGCTCCACTCAGGCTGGCGGTGTCCGGTGCTAAGTGGCCCGTGTCGTTCCTTAGAAAGTACAATCGTAGCCGCCAAGCCACGCCGCTGTGACCAATACTGGCTGATGAAGTGTAAGGACAACATTGAGACACTCTGCAGAGGGCGTAGGCCGCAGTAGTCGACTTGCACTGATCAGTGAAGGCGGCGTTTGCCGCGAGATTCTGGTATGCGACAGTGGTGTATTGAAGACTTGCTGAGATGCGGGCAACGAGCAACGCAGTAGAAGACAAGTAGTGCATCACAAAATATACTGATGATTATAGTGTACGCTCAGAGCGACAGAATAGGACTGGGGTGATGGAAGAATCGAGACATTTGCTGACAATTTTAGAACGCGGTACTTCGTCGATGCAAATAGCGAAGGCAACAACAGATCACGAATCATGGCGATAGGATACATGCAGGAGGATCACAGGAGTAACCGAAGGCAACAGTAAGCAAGTGTGGTTCAAAGGGAAGCGCAGTTTAACGCACCGAATCAAAAAGGCAATACATCCCAGTATCACTTCGGCTTCTCTTCAGTTTTCAATTCTTCCTGAAGGATCTCGACAACCTCCTTCTCCTCATGGTCCTCCAACTCTTCCTTGTACCAGTTGTAATTGTCGTGGAACGCCACCATCCAGTCATAGTCGACCGCTACGGGCGCCGCCAAATGCAAAATGTTGTGTTGCATACTTCCGCGATATCGGCAACGACCTTTCTCCCCATATCCATAAGGAAACATGCACGATGCGATTCAGTCCGGAAAGGACTCAAGAGCGGTATGTTTTTCCGAGTCGTGTAATCGTAGAGCTGATAGGCGGTGACGGGAATCCCATATTGCATNCGGTCGGGGCGGGCGGCGAGGGTGGTCAGGATGAGCACGAAGCTCAGGAGGTAAGTCGTCCATCGGCGGGCGACGTCTCATTCTGAAGAGGACATGCTATGAAGATGTTAGAATGAACATGTGACAACACGCCAACATAATTGCTGAGATGGCGAACCTCGCGGCGCGCTTCCTTGCAACGAGCTGTCAATTTGAAGCCGGTCGCGATATCGGGTATAGGATTTCCATCCTTGTCGTATTGGTATTCATTTATATAAGCCCTCGACATGGTAGTTCAAGTGGAGGACGCGGATAGCAAGGGAAAGAACCGGGGATGGGTGAGTTGGTCGGCCTACCTACATTTTGGTATCCTTTGGTTCCCGCTTTGTGGCATTCCGCAGCACGTCCACAATGCTGTAGGCTCAATATACTTCCCCTCGCTAAAACATGTTTGTAAGCGGAGTCGACAAGATACCCACATACCGCACCTTGTTCAACAGGCGGAATGACCGATAATAGACCCCCGGATTGGGATGGCACGACAGTAGATTGATGGGGCGGTGACAAATATCAAGACACATCCTTTCTACGTCTAGTGTCGGTGTACTGTGATTCCTTATGAGCAGTTTTACGATCCGTGGTTTGAGGCCTGCAGTCACCTGATGCGCTTGGCGCAGCGGCGTACCGGTAACACTAGAGGGTCAGTTAATCATGGTCAGCTCGGTCCTTTACTAGGAGGACATACATATTGTATGTACAATTATTGTGCTCTTGTCATCAGGAAAAACCTCCCATCTAATTAGCAGCTAATTAGCACTACTGAAGCTAATTAGCAGCTAATTAGAGACTCTGCTAATTAGATGCTAATTACTGCTAATTACCTAAGTGTTTAGCACATCATCCCAGAAAATTAGCTCTAATTAGATCAAGCATTAGAGGCAGATTAGAGGTAGATTAGAGGCATATTAGAAGCATATTGCTGCTTAATAGAGTAGATTATCACACAATTAACCATGCATTGATTCACTCTTGAGACAGACAATAAAGAACCATTCACATATATATTCATCATAAGGTAGACTACAGAATACAGGCATACAGACTACAAAGACCATGCAGGTAAGCCAGGACAGGGCCATGGACATGGAGCACACAGAGATTCAGGCAACATGTGAGGAGCAACGGGGAGCATGCTGGCGGCAGCGCGCATGCATTTAACAATGTGGATGTGCACTGGACAACACGGGGATACGCTCAACGATACGGTGCAGAAGCGGGGCGCAGAGGGGGCGGGGCAGCAGGCAGTACAGCGGAGGGGTGCCACGAGGATCGCATAACGGCGCAGGAGCACGGGCAGCGCGGAATCGGCACAATGGCGCAGAGGGCGCGTATGGGTGCCAGTGTACCAATCCCCGGCACTGTGCGACAATGCAGGGGCGGCGTGATGGCGCACGTGCACACATGCGCTACCAGACGCGGCGGCAGCGCAAGGGGGTGAGTGCAAGCGCCGCAAGGGCGAGGCAGCGCATACGGGTGTGGGGCGGTGAGTTCAATTTCTGCTGAAACTTGGATGCATGCTGAAGCGGGTGCGTAGAGCTCGGGAGCAGCTTGTGGGGCAGGTGGGGCAGCCGGCGGCGGGGGTGGTGGCTGCGGAGGTAGTGGTGCAGGATGTGGTGGCGGTGGTGGAGGCGGCTGTGGTGGTGGTGGAGGAGGCTGCGGGGGAGGCGGTGGCGGCGGATGTGGTGGCGGCTGATGTGGTGGCGGCTGATGGGGGGGCGAAGGCGTTTTTCGCGCGAAATCACTCAGCAATCCTTTGGAGCATTCGTTTCTCATCGTATACCGTCTGATTCCCCGTTCATTCAGCATTTGTGAGCCATCTCTCTGACCTGCCTTGCCATTCCTTTCTATTGTTCTCCAGTCTGATTGCTTTCCCTGTATAACAACTGTACATCTTGTTTTGCTGGCCATGATATTTTCGTCAGACGAGTCGAGGTGTACACGACGAAGTCGGCATCACAACCCTATGGTGCCAATGCGAATCCATGCTTCGCATGACACCTCGACGTGTTTCTCTAATTTCGGAGGCTCCTCCCGTCAACCAAGTTCTCGGATAGGACTGGTCCTTAATGGGACATCATCCGAAGTTAAAAGCATTCATCCTCTTCCTCTGTGCCAACACGTCTGTACATTTGATCTTCTCGGGCTCGCTTCAAGGTGCCCTATATGCATTGCGGTTGTTCTCTACCTGGTGATACCGTTGTACAGAAGCTGTCCCGCCTCGTTCCCACCATGGAACTCATACCCCGAAACTCCCCAAGTCACCCGAAAGCCCGGCAATGCTCCCCTCGGACCACGATAGCGTCGTGGCCCCCGGGCTGCAACATAGGGACGAACAGCGCCGCGAACGCGGACGAAGATGCAAGGACCAGCGGCGCCGCCAGCGCGATGCTGAGCTTGTCAGGCAGGGGCGCATGCGCGAGACGTGTACGATCGCGGCGCTCGCCACGACGCAGCGTTCATGGACCCAGTGCCGATGTATTGGGACAAGGGCGCATGCGTCGCTGGAAATAGAGATACCATGAACGCGGGAGAGTGCAGAGGCTCTGGAGGATTCTCGGGGGTGCGGCGGTGCGAGAAAACTTGGATGCATGCTAATGCAGCTGCAGTAGAATCTGGGGGCGGCTCTTGCTGCAGAGGTGTTAGCGATGGTCGTGGTGGAGCAGCAGTGGAGCAGGAAGTTGCTGAGGAAGAGGCCAAGGTATATTTTGTGATCCTGCCGATACCTGTCCCTGCGAATGCGCTCGAGTAAAGAGTACCTAGCTCTTTTTGCAATATCTGGTTCTTTCAGCCCTCTGCTGTCGCATAGTGCTTCGGACATAGCCCTTCCGTAAATGATGTCTATGTTAGTGTATCGTTTATAAAACCAGTCAATGCTAGTCAGAAGCACCATCCTGTTCAGAAATCCGGGTGCTTCTGCTCTCCAGAAGCTTTTTCTCCTTCATCTCCCTATACCGCTTGATGACCCGTTCCCTCTCCTCTTCCATCATGGCTTTCTGCGCCATCGACACAACACCGGCGCTCTTCTTTGTTGCGCCCTCTTTCAAGTTCTTCGCTCCTCGGGGCAACTTCTTCAAATCAGGAGGTGCCATGGCGATGTCGTTGAGGCGGCGCGGTGCAGACGTGGATACATTCGAGAACTCCTTTGGCCGGTCACGGTGCTTGTCCGGCGGAGGCGAAGAATCGGGAGACTCGCTTCTTCCTTTCTGTTTCTTTTCTTTCCCGGAAGGCTGTCTCGCCGAGGAAACATCCTTGCCTTGCATTTTTCGCGCATTCCGCTCAACAGCGGAGGCAGTCTGGACGGCGGAACGGACAAGAGGACGCATGTCCTCTTCAACTCTCCTACACAACCACAGAAATGAGAAGCACCCTAAAATTAGGACAAAGGAACGTACCTGTTGAAATGTGCGAGGGTCTCGCCAGGCTTGATAGCAATCTGCTTCCCTTTTGTTTTAGCCTTCGTAACCCCCTCTATGTCTGTGCTTGGCCTCCTGCGCTTCTTCGCGGGCCCAGCCTGATCGTCGCCCTGCACCTTCCGTTTCTTGAAGTCATCTCGAATCTTGGCAGCATTGAGTATACGGGAAGCAGACTTAGGGATGCCCTCGTTGGCCAGGCTCGTGGATGGTGCTGCAAGGTCTCTGCCTCTTTAGAGGATCTGGTAAGCACGACGACAGGTACTCTGAGAGACTTATGTTTACTTTTCGTTGAGCCTCTGCTCCCTGAGCGAACGCTTTGCTCGTTTGTGCGGCATGATGGTCTGTTGAAGTCGAGGAGGACGCGGTGGAATATTGCGAGGAGGCCGGATTTGGAATGAGTTCAGGCACGGGAGGCCGTGTCCGGACCCGGGGAACTCCAGACAAGCGCGGTCGTCTTGCCTTGTGCGACGCTTGCATAAATACACCCTGTATCTAACACAGATACTATCTGTATCTGTGGCGCTTTCTTCATACCCTACCCCATACTACTGTAGCCCGTGTTCGCCATCGCCATCGCCCTCTCATCATGGCCGACACAGAGGCCAAGCCCATGCTTGACTTCCCATACCCGATACCCTACCAAGCATACCCTCCCAAGACAATCACCACTCCAACCGCTGTTGTTCACACCGCCTATAACGCTGTGGTGCTTCCCCCGAAGCCGGAGAATGGCCATTGGACCCGCTTCGTCTGTATCAGCGACACGCATCAGCATGTCTTCCATGTCCCCGAGGGAGACGTGCTCCTGCACAGCGGGGATCTGACTGATACAGGTATGTATAAGGGGACGAAGATCACGATGGATTGGTTGGCCGAGATGCCCCATCCCAAGAAGATGTGAGTCCTTGCTTGCCGCAGGCATCGCGGATGTACCTGCCAATAGGCAGACTGTGACGTATATATCTTGTAGCATCATCGCAGGGAACCACGATTTGACCTTTCATAAAGACTGGTATCAGCACAACTACCATCGTTGGCACAAAGAGCAGCAGGTTGGCGAACCTCAGTTCGCGTTGTACGGATGATTCATCATCGCATCGATTTGCATGCAGGATAGTGATACCATCCTCGACCTCGTCATCGGCGAGGAGGCTCGTGAAGCAGGTATAGTATACCTCGACAACGAGTCATACGAATTCCAAACAAGACCAGGTGGCAGGAAATGGACTGTATACGGCTCTCCGGTTCGTCGAAACTCCTTATTTACCAGGTTTTGAACGCCTCACACCCAAGACAGTGGACTCCCGATTTCTGGGATTGGGCCTTTAATTACAAACGTGGGAAGGAGTCCGAAGGTTATTTTATTCTCTATCAGTTCTGCTCCTTTCACTTACACGGCACGGGTGCAGAACATGTGGCGAAGATCCCGAGNACGGACATTTTGTAAGTCTTAACGAACAAATAATGAATGCAATTACTTATCGTGTTGGCGTCCGAAGGCTAACGCATGGACCACCCTACACTGTTCTCGATGAAAATCTAGATGGTGTAAGTGTTGGGTGCGAAGCATTGCTTGCCCGCCTTCCGGCCATCAGACCGCGGCTGCACGTATTTGGCCATATCCATGAAGGCCATGGGGTGCAGGTCGGAGAATGGGTCACGGATGAGACCCCTGAGGGTGAAGGTGATGCAGAATGCACCGTGTTCGTGAATGCTGCGAACTGGCCAGCCGGTAGACGCAGGAGAGGTCGGGATGGGTTGGCAGTGCCATTCGGAGGATATGGTTTCCAGCCGGTGATAGTGGATTTGCTGGACGAGCCCGAAGCTGAGTAGATAAATATTTGCGTTTTGAATCATACTTGTATACTAGTCTCCTTGCGCTGCACTACATGTGTACTGAGTACGTATATGTATGTCATTTGTACGAACTTGCACTTGAACTTGCCTTGAAACATGCTGGAAGGTGCGGTAGAGCCGATCTAATCTGCATGACGTCAGTGACTGAATTGGTGCTGGCGGGGTACTATATAGGTTGCTAAACCGGTTGTGAACGATTCTCCTCCCAACGAAAACCTGCGACGCATACTCTATCTTCAGTACATGTCTTTTCCTCCCTACACGACCAAAACTTACCCGTAAATTCACCAGACTTACCTAGAATCACCACCATGTCCGCCTCCCAGCTTTCCCGGTTCTCCTCGCGCCTCTTGCTCTCCAATAACACCCTCTTACGCGCAGTCGCCCCGTCGACGCGCTCCTTCGCCGCCGCCACCACGGTTCGGGAAGAGACCAAGCACACTGCCGACTCGTACTTCAAGGACGTCGACTCGACGCTGTCCGAGGACCCCAAGACGCTCACCGTCGACAGCTCCTCCGAAGCCGTGCAGCGCCCGCACCACCCACCGTCTGGAGAGTTCAGCCGTGCGGGGATCCAGACAGACGAGTACAGGAGCGTCGACAAGCAGCATCCGTACGACGCGCCGAACGGTGCTGGCAAGGACCAGAAGCTGCGGTACGGTGCCAGGCCGCAGCTGCAGTATTCGGACGAGAAAAAGCCGGAGACGAGCGGATCGGATGAAGGACCTGCGGGTAAGAGCGCTGGGGGGCGGAGGCCTGAAGGGAAGCAGTGAGTGAAGGAGAGATGTCGTCGGGAGAAGTCGCAGGGACCTGAAGAAGAAGCATTCTGAGTCTGTAACACAAGGACCGTGCATCACCGTCACGGTTATATTGTAATTTTATGTTCATATTTCGTAAATGAGGCCAGCTGAATCTAGAGTAACATTTCCTGTGTACTGTTCATCGTTGGTGGTTAGTAGATGGTGGCTACATTAATATTCGCGTTGACAGAATCAGAAATCGTTGACACGGAGTACCTTTTGATCGAGATACACCTTCATTGTTCAAGTACATCGGAGTATTATTTTGGAAAAATGGGAATCTTGTTCAAGTGTCGCAGACTTGTAGATAGAGGTTACGTTGAATGTTGAGCGCTGAGCGAGAGACCGTGGCATAAGTCAAGAATACAAAGTTTTGGCGACGCTTTGAAGGCGCTAAGATCACAAGTATAGATCCACGACCCGATCGGGAATCTTACAATTGATCAAGGCAGCAGTCGCCTCTTACCGCTTTATTCCACCTGGCAAGCGCTAGCGCAAGGATCCAATACCCTCCTTGCACCCACCATGTCAACATCAACAGAACAAGCCGCTCCCGTCGAGGAGAAACACGCAACGCCGCCCCTGCAAGTGCTCTACTGCGGAGGTGCGCAATCGGATCTCCGAGTCCACACCCTCCGGGTCTACACTCTGCACTGTAACCGCGACTAACGGTCCCGCTTGTCTGCAGTATGCACCTTCCCCGTCGAGTACTGCGAGTTCGGCTCGAGCTTCACAAAGTGCAAGGAATGGCTGCAGAGCGAGCATCCTGACATCTACCCGAAGTATTACTCGGACGGTGCGTTCTTCTTCCTCAATGCCGAGATGCGGACGCTCGCAGACCAACTATGCCTGTCTGTGCTGACGGCAGTGTAGAGGCGCTGCAGGCGAAGCTTGGGACGCTGAGTCTCGAGGCGCAAAGTAAGCTGGAGAAGGATACGGCGAAGAAGGAGGCGAAGGCTGAGGCGAAGGCGATTGCGGCTAAGAAGAAGAAAATGGTACGCCCGCCCGAGCCCTCTCTACCTGCCGCTCACTTATATTTCTCTTGTAGGCATCACAAGTGAGTTGCTCACCGTAAGGCTGGTAATCTGGGAGCAGGGNTACTCATTCCATCCGCTAGGTGACCATTAAACGTATAGAACGCAACAAGCGGAAATACGTCACAGCCGTGCACGGCCTAGAGGTTTTCGGTACGTTCTCGCAGCGCTCAGAACCAGGTCACCGAGTCTCTAACCTCACGACGCGCAGACATTGACATGAAAAAGGCAGCGAAGCTCTTTGCACAGCGATTCGCGACCGGTGCCTCCGTCACAAAGAATTCTGCTGGCCAGGACGAGATCGTCGTCCAAGGAGACGTGTCGCAGGAGATCTTCGACATGATGGAGGAGGCGAATGAGGGGGGCGCGGAGGGGGGCGGGGCGAAAGGCAAGAAAGGTCTGGACGTCCTCAAGGGCATCGTCGTGGATAATGTGGAGATGGTAGAAGAAAAGAAGAAAAAGAGCTCCGATTGATTGGGAGGATGTTTGAATCTGCAGGATGAGTGTACGATTTGGTTGATGGTCGCAAGACATTGGTTGTATGATCTTGCTAGCGCTTGCGAGCTTCGACGGTTCCCAGTGGCCGACACGACGAATCTGGCGACGCTGCACGAGGGGTGGGGTCGAGTCAACGACTCGGAGGGTATATTGCTATTATATGGGTGATAAATCTAATGCTAAATCTAAGCTACGGCGGTGTAAAGTCTATGGATGGTGGATAAGTTATGCACATGAACCGGTGATGATAAAAATACAGTATGAGACAGTCGGGGGCATATTACTAGTGAATACAGTGTTGGTGATGCGGGGGTATACAGATGCTGTGAATGTCAATGATGCGTGAGCCGTAGCCTCTAATGGTCGTAAATGCAATGCAAATGTCGGTCCTAGCGAGGGATGGACCGACAACGGAGTAGTCTTGAGGTGTTGCGGAAGAGGAGCCGAGAGCAGAGCCGAGGTCGTGAGAAGCTCATCTACGCTCGACGATGACGTCCGCCTGCCAAACATCGCCGAAGATGTTCACCACGGACACCAGGTAGAGCTGGCGGAGGCTAACGCCACCTTTGCGCGAGATCAACCAGCCTGGCTCTCCGTGCTTAGGGTTTTCGTACTCCGTTTTCTAGAGTCGAAGTGGAGGTCAGCATGCGGGCGCTCAGGGCTACGTAAACCAGGCAGACTGACCTCGAAAAAGCGGCTGAACTGGAGGGCGATCTGCGCGGCGAAGTCTACGCGATAGATGTTGCCGTAATCCGTCTTGACATGGATAGGGCGAACCCACTCCGAGGACTGGTAACCAGGCCACTGTCAGAGGAAAACATTCAGCAACAGGCGCGAAGCGAGAAGAGCAGAAAACGCACGGCAATACGGAGACTGACGGTCTTGAGCCCGCTTCCAGAAAAGACCTGGTCATAGGCACCAACCATGTCCTCCCCGAGCGCTTTAAGGCCCTTGCTCATCAGCTCCACCATGTTCACGCCCCAACCGGTGGGGACGTCGTAGAATTGGAAGTTGATAGGTTCGGTGGTGCTTGGGGCAGGAACAGCCATGACTTGCCACTTGTATGCGAACTGAGGGAGCCGGTCGCGCCTGCAACCGTCGGGACCGACAGAGACGGAGCTAGCGGACGATCCAGAGGGAGAATCGCGGCGCTTGAACTTGATGTCCGGCTTCACGTCCTCGTACTTGATGTTCGGCTTGACGTCCTCCCGCTTGTACCTGGCCTCCTCCCGCTTGATGTATGCGTCCATGCGCGCATCCATGTACGCCATGGAGGCCGGCACGGGGATGAAGGGAGGGCTCTCCTCCTTCTTGATCATAGGCATCTTGTGAGGAGACGGGGGGTAGGATGAATAGGAGGTGACGCTGGAAGCGCGAGAGACGACACTAGAAGCACGCGAAGAGGACGAGTACGAAGACGGGCTGCTCCGGAGGGCGTAAGGGATGGAGGATTTCCTGGAGGCAGACGCCTGAGGATCAGCTTTGGACTGTTTCGGCATGGCGTGTGGAGGGTAGGGTGTAGTCGATACACCAGGAGGAGATGTGGGATGGGGATGTGAGTACTCACTCTGAATAAACAGACTCGGCGAGAGCCCAACCGATTTATAGAGGATACGAAGTGCACAAGAGCGGTTTGGAGAGACTGTCCAGACATAGCCGACAATAGAGCAAGTTATATACCAAAGACCTAAGGCGAGACGAGCACATTCAAGCCACAGTGCCATTGTAGATCCACGAGAGCGAAAGGAAAGGAAATCAAGGAGGTGGCACAAGTTGTGGCATCCAGGAACGTAGCAAAGTCACTTTGTCCAGCCATTACCCTATCAGGAGCAGTAGTATCGCGTGGGCCATGGTAACATCCGGGGTTGAAGGGCAGAAGGGCCGACAAGGACTTGGGATACGTAGAAGGCTGCTTTCAGTGTTAAAGAGCGACACGTTCTTGGTGATTACAGAACATGGTACGAAGCCTCTGCAGGAACGAGCAAGAAGCTGATACAAAGAAGACATAAGGCAAGATGAGCCACTGTACTGGGGTCGATCGTGTTTCACGAGGAGGCAGCCGAAGATGAAGGGGACTCTGGACAAAGCTTCGGTCAACCACGAGGCTCGGCAAGCTCCATAAGAACATTGCTTTATGGTGGCCTCTACATCGAGATACGAAGGCTCTAGAATATATCACCCTACCTTTGACACTATTATTCCAAGGGGATATGTTTGAACCAGTATTCGACAATTGGCAGCATGACAGAGCTGAGACGATTCAGAGAAAGCGATAAGTGCGTCACCCAGATCGGCTGAAGAGTCAGAGACAGGATTAATCCTGCCGTACCGTTTGTTGACATATTGCGGAACTTTCCTCGTGCCCACGGGGAGGGTGGCCAGTTGGTCAAAGCGCGAGCTTGGGCGGAGGCGTACGCCACTGACGCGTTGCAAAGTCGCTGAGCGCCACCACGCGCAACGTGACCTACCCACGACTTTGTTCCCAAATTTGGACAGAACGATAAGATTAGATGGTCGGACGGGCCAGCATGATTCAGATCCTGCCGCCACCTGCCGCCACTTAGATCGCAGCCTCACTCGGCGGACACCTTCCTCCGAGACTCGTCATTCTGGAATCCTTCCTCTCTTCCGAGATTTCAAGGGTGCATGCGGCTAATATGCTGCAAGTGATAAAGATCCGACTGTTCCGCTCCGTCCTATGCGTATAGAGGGATGCGGTCTCCGACACCTTCCCAATTGTAAGAGTACTAACATGTTAGGGCTCGCAGTCCGAGGCGTCTTTCTGAAGAATACACACGGTGAGCAGCTCCCTTCCCTCATTCCCCCGTTTCGTTGGATTCGTTGTTCATCGGACTGAGCCGGACGTCGTCTATCCCCAGGATCGGACGTCTGAATAGGACATGCCGCCGGGTCAGTGCGGGTCAGTGCGCGCCGGAGCTCGTGGGCGGACTCGGCTTCGGTCACGTGCGGGCGCGATCGTGGAGTGTCTTCGGGCGCGGTTGGGTATGTACAACGCGTTTGCCAGGGCGTACGCGTCCGCACCCGGAGTTAGCTACGAATTCTCTTCCTATGACGAGTCCGACTTGGGCGAAAATAGACCGCTGGCCGTTCATGGCGTCTGAATATAAAAGGGATGGGTCCAGTCCCGATCGGACTATCCACATCCCCCTCATCTACTCACCCACAGTTCTTATCCTTTCAATCCTCACCTCTAATCCATTCCAAACATGAAGGTTAGGAGACTGCGCTGCACACAGCGGCAGGAGCCTTGCTGAAATGTATATCTCTCAGGTTCTTGCAGTTCTCTACAACGGCTTCAAGGCCGCCAAGGCTGAGCCCCGCCTGCTGGGTACTGTCGAGAACGAGGTGGGCCTTGACCTGTCTTTCAGCTGACATCTCTGACGTAAGAGTAGCTCGGTCTCCGCTCCTTCCTCGAATCTCGAGGCCACGAATACATCGTAAGCCCGTGCTATCAGCAGTCACTTGCATATCGGGTTTCTCAGACTCCGCCTCTCAGGTCACCAGCTCCAAGGACGGCCCCAACAGTGACTTCCAGAAGCACATTGCGGATGTATGTCTGATTCCTGCTCTTGAGCTCGTACCGGGTAGCTGACAGATTTTTAGGCCGATATCCTGATCACTACGCCCTTCCATCCGGGTTACCTCACCCGGGACCTCATGAACAAGGTGCGGAGCATTTTGAACGATTCACATCGGGAACGCGAGCTAAGTTATACATCATCAGGCCAAGAACCTCAAAGTCTGTGTGACTGCCGGTGTTGGCTCGGATCACATCGACCTCAACGCAGCTGTTGACAACAAGCTCCAAGTTTTGGAGGTATGCCGGCATATTTTCCATTTTCCTTCATCTAGAGCTCACGCGTATCTCTTCTCAGGTGACTGGATCCAATGTCGTGTCCGTCGCCGAGCAGGTCCTCATGTCCATGCTCGTGCTCGTGCGCAACTTCGTCCCGGCCAACGAGATGGTCCGCCGCGGCGATTGGAACGTCGCTGACATTGCGCAGAATGCCTTTGACCTTGAAGGCAAGACGATCGGTACGATCGGTGCGGGTCGCATCGGCCAGCGCGTCCTCTCGCGTCTGCAGCCCTTCAACCCCAAGGAGCTTCTGTACTATGACTACAACGCCCTGGCTCCCGGTAAGCTTCTCTGCATTAGCGATATAAAACCCTACTCACCTGTATCCCATTTTCTCAGAGACCGAGAAGGCTCTTACAGCTCGCCGGGTCGACGATGTCAAGGACCTCGTCTCGCAGTGCGACGTTGTCACGATTAACGCGCCCCTCCACGAGGGCACCCGCGGCCTCATCAACAAGGACATGCTCAAACACTTCAAGCCCGTAAGTCTCTCCCATCTGTATTCGCCTACCTGCGCTCACCGTGCCCCAGGGCTCTTGGCTCGTCAACACGGCACGTGGCGCCATCTGTGAGGCCGAGGACGTCGCCGCCGCCGTAAGGAGCGGACAGCTCCGCGGCTACGCCGGCGATGTGTGGAATGTGCAGCCCGCGCCGAAGGACCACCCATGGCGCAGCATGGTGAACCCCCTCGGCGGCGGCAACGGCATGACGCCGCACTACTCGGGCACAACGCTCGATGCGCAGATCCGCTACGCCGAGGGCACCAAGGAGATCTTGGAGAACTACTTCGACGGCAAGCCCCAGGAGCCGGCCAACGTCATCGTCGGCGTTGGCAAGTACGAGTCCAGCTCTTGTGAGTATCACACTTCCTCTCGCATATCTATACCGAATTCCTGATTATCTTTTCCAGACGGCCAGCGTTAAGCACCACTAGCTCCCGTTGTCTCGAATGGACTTTGCCTCTAACGGACTTCTGTACCCCTTAGACTAATGTTGTAGATACTTACCATTGTGTAATTGTCCTGCTCGCAATTTAATCATCTATACTCATGAAATATGCAGTCATTATTGCCGTGTCTGTCAGAAGGTATGCAACCCGAATTGTTAACAAATTGCTTCTGCATTTCATCAAGGGGGGTGAAGTTGAGAGAGAAAGCGATCGATGGGTACCAGTACAACGCGCAAAGTACCAACATTTCTGAATAACATTTTCAAGCACCCGTCATGATTTGTAGCACAGCTGATATAGGGGCCTGTATAAATCCAGGATGCCCTTGCACATGCAAAATACAAGATTCCAGAGACAGTGAAATAGGATATGTAACATCTATGTGTGGGTGTATGCCGTGATTGTGCATTAAGGTTTGAAAGCGTTCCAAGCATCATTCAGGCTCCCAAAAACGCCGTTTGCAATCATCCTCTGCTCAACGGTGGTGTTTTTCGTATTCAACTAGAGCAAAATCGTCATTAGCATTAGCCTCATATGCTGAAGACCGCGAGCTTACTTTATCAGGATGCAGTTTGGCGATAGCCTTGGTATATCTGATCTTGACCTGATTCGGCGTGACCACCTCGTGCAAGCCAACCTTCTGCCACCCGAGCTCCGGCCAAAGCACAGTGTCCAAACTCGCAATAAGTGCCCGCAGGTTCGTCTCCTTGCCGCCCTTCCAGGCATTAAGCTTAGCGTCGACGCTATCCTTCAGCTCATAACGAGCTTGATCTTCGGCCTCTGCTTCCTGGTTCGCCTTCTTGAGCCGGTTCAATGCCTCCGAGGGTGGCGTGGGGACACGCTTTATCGGACGCTTGACCTTCGCAGGAGCCGCTGGCTTTGGCGCCGCAGGAGGCATTGCGCCTCCGCTGGAAATTTCCGGATTCTTGTTCGCATTGAGCATCTTCCGACAACGCCCGATGCCAGTGACCGCCTCGCTCCGTGTCTTGCCCGCAAAGTCGGCGCCGGCGATCGCCTCCCAATCTTTCCGTGCGAGATCCCATTTTTCCTTGCCCTCGTAGGCTTCCGCACGTCTACGCCATGCCTTGACAAGCGCGTCGGCCAAGTCGACGCTGGCACCGTCTTCCTCCTTGGTGACCTTGGCTTCTCGGGAAGGGTGGTATGAGGTGCCGATCATGGTGATGACGGTTGTGGAGTCCTCGATAGCACCGGAGGTATCGCCAGTCTTCAGCCGCGTCAACGCGCGGTTGTTCAAAAGAGGGACAAGCAATAGATGTTGTTCGGGTAACTTAGATATCGCTGCTGAATACGCAGTTTCGGCTTCCGCATATCGCCCGAGCTTGTACATCTCAGTTCCACTGGCCTTGTGTTTGGCGGAAACAGATATCTCGGCGGGCGATGCAGAGATAGTTTTTCGTTGAGTAAGGCGTATGGGAGATGGGGGGCGTGCGGGAGTTGCTGCAGAAGACACAGGCGCCGATGCAGCATGAGAGGGTCGCTTGCGTCGGTAGGGCGATACATATGCCTGAGGAGCATCGTCGCTGAAAAGGTCACCCGTTGTGACCTGAGGCTGAGGAGCTGCATCCGCTCTTGAAGGGCGCTGCTTGATTGGTCTAGGTGGAAGGGCGTCTTCGCCGTGGCTTGCAGATTCGGGAATCTCTCCACCATGCTCATGAGCAGCCTCGTCCCGGTCCAAAGCCTCCTGCAGCCATCTTGGACGCCCGTCTGTTGGAGCACGTGAACCCGTCGCTTTCGCAGCAGCACGCTCCTCGTAGAGCTTCTGCGCCTTCTCTTTGCTGTCCTTCCAGAACGCATTGGCCTTGTTGAACATACTCAGACCAATAGTGCTGGCCTGTGCGATGAGTTTGTCGGCATGTGCTTGTAAGTCAAGCTCTTCTCGTGATGGCTCCGCCGCGTCGTGGCGGCGAGGGCGCGCAGCAGAAGGCCGAAGGTTGTCTTCGGAGCGATGCCGTTCGGGGGGTTCTTCAAACTCGTCGCTGTCATATCTATGCTCAGGGCGTTCGCGCTGTCGTGGACTCCTTTCAGATCTTGACGGCTCGTCGTCCGATGCGCCGGCGCCATTGGCAAGAAGCGTCTCCAATGCGGCTTGCACGTCCAGCCCAGTGGAAGTAGAAGCGAGGGCTATACGAGCCTGCTGCGGAGAGAACCCCATCTCTACGATCTGACCGATGAGATGCGGGGGCGGAGAAGGTGCCCTGGAACCTGATCCACCGTTCGGAGGCTGAGGAGGTGTGTGCTGGAGCCAAGGTCAGAGATGTCAAAGATGGTAAAGACACCACTCACAGCAGGTGATGGCCGTCTGCGAACTTCATGCGCTGGTCTGGCTAGATCGCCCAAGATATCGTCCTCGTCCTGAGAATTGTCGTCTAACAATGCATCCTCCCTGTCCCCAAAGTCGAAGTCACCAGGTGTGCTGGACCGTGAGGCTCCATGAGATCGTGAGTTCGAGTGCGAGGGTCCAGACACGGGTTTTGAGCTTGACGTAAGGTCATCGAGGTCCCATACCGACTTCGGCTGGCTAGGCTGTACGGGCGTTACACTCTTCGAAGGTGCAGGGTGAGATACGAAGTCGTCCAATCCCCAATCGTCTTCTGTGGCTGCCGTGACCTTGACAGATGCAGCGGGTTTCGCTGGCGGGGCCGACCCGAACAACCAGTCATCATCCTGCGCAACGGGCGGCGGAGCAGGGGCAGGAGTAGAAGTACTCTTCGCCAGGGATTCCAAGCCATCCAACCCAGCCCATGTATGTGCATGCTGCTTCGCCGCCTCCTGATGTTTAGCCTGCTGCTTCATCAGCGCCTCTCGCCTCTCCCTCTCCACCTTCGCTGCGCGCTCCGCTATGCTGAGGTTGGCATTAGCAGATGCCTCTCCAAATCCGTTTGAGAACAGGCCGCTGAATGCATCCCCACTTGACGTTGAAGTTATGGGTTTGGCGCTGGGCTTCTGAGATGACATGGACGCGCCGGAAGGGGTAGTGGATCGAGAGTTGGGATTGGTGCCGGTGGAAGCCAACATCGCGAATGCATCGTATTGAGGGCGACGGGAGACCGTGCTTCCCGTAGCTGCTGCGGCGCCCAGCTTCACTGCTTGCTGCGCTGGCTTTGCTGGCCCAGCAGAATTCCAGAGATCGGCGAAAGAGTCGGACATGGTCTCGCGGATGACTGGTGATTTGGAGTAGTCCTGCTACTGGCAGCACGACTGTAGTTCGCGTTCACTTAGCAGACGAGCATTAGATGAGGACTCGTCTACTTACTTTGCAAATGACAACAGAATATAGAGGGATGGTCGTGTACAGGGAAAGCGTGACTTACGGTCGGACGTGTGCTTCCGGTCGAATAGCTACCATATACGGACCCCTAACCCGAGCGGTCTATGCACATTGCACGGCCTGGACAACTCTGCCTCCGGCCGCGGCACCCGGTCCAGCTCAGGCTCTTCCACACCCTCCTATATATTCCCCTACAAATCCACGGCGGCAGCTCGACACATCCTCCCATGTTGTGTTGGTTGCATCGCTCGAACCGCTTAATTTCAACAAATACCCGTCTGCTTTATCGGAGGTACTCAAGCGTCGAGCAAGTTCTCGAGAAACCGTTCTATGTAACAACTCCGATTTTCTATCCGAATGCAGGTGTGTGTGGTTCCCCTCAAAACCACTATTCTGCTGACCCGATTGTTTCATCATAGTGCCACACATAGGACACCTCTACACGATTGTCACTGCGGATATAATCGCTCGTCATGCTCGACTGACGCGTCCGGATAGGCCCGTGTATTTCATGACAGGGACAGATGAACATGGGCTGAAAATACAAAAGGCCGCGAAGGAGAAAGGGTTGGAACCTTCCGTGTTCTGTGATCAATTGAGTGAACACTTTCGCGTGTGTGGGCAATTCTTCAATCGCTTTATGACGCCCACTGAGCCCGGAACACGCACAGGCTCTTGCAGAGAAAGCTGACACGAGTCATACGCGTTTCCTTCGGACGACTGAACAGGCCCATCATGAAGCCGTGCAAGATGTCTGGGTGAGTGATACATGGCCTTCCTTCTCCGCGCATGTTCTCAGACACTTCTAGCGCAAATTGGACGCGAAGGGTCTCATCTACAAAGGCAGTCACCAGGGCTGGTATTCGATCTCGGACGAATGCTTCTACACTGACTCCCAAATCAAACGAGTTGACACACCTGTTGGACCTTCTGTCGTATCCATTGAGACAGGTTCCACCGTCGAATGGATGGAAGAGGAGAACTACAAGTTCCGCTTGTCGGCCTTCCGTGATGCTCTTCTCGAGCGCTACCAAACTGATGCTAGAGTCATCTTTCCACCTCATCAGCATTCTGTGGTCTTGGATATGTTGTCTTCGCCTCTAGAGGATCTTTCCATATCTCGCCCGCGGTCTCGGCTGCACTGGGGTATCCCCGTACCGAACGATCCGGACCACACCATGTATGTCTGGTTTGATGCCTTAACCGTCTACTTGACTGCCACTGGCTATCCCTGGGGAAAGAATTCAGCAAAAGACGTCATGTCTGCATGGCCTCCGAATCTTCAAATTATTGGGAAAGACATCGTCCGGTAATATCACAGTCGCCTACTTTCTACAATATCTGACCTAGTTTCAGCTTCCATGCTATCTATTTCCCGGCTATGCTTCTGGCCTTGGATTTTCCCCTCCCTCAGCGACTTCTGGCACATTCTCATTGGACGGTCAATAGGCTGAAGATGTCCAAATCCATCGGCAACGTTGCAGATCCAATCCAGGCCATCGACATCTACGGTGTTGACCTTGTTCGGTACTATCTTGCTCGCGTTGGCGGGCATTTCAAAAACGACGTTGGTACGTTCTTGTAAAAGGCTTCAGACCTGCTTTTCCGTTCGTCTTATTGAGCCTATGGTTCAGATTGGTCGATCGAGCAGCTGGAGAAGTTCACATTTGAGCTGCAGTCTTTGCTTGGCAACTTCTATCTCCGTATCAACTCCGCCGCCATCCGGAAGCGGTTGCCTCAAGGCGCTCCCGCGAGTTCTAGTTCAATCTTGGAATCTTGCAGAGATTTACCAGAACTTCGTGACATTGTTTCGGACTTGGTCCGTCTATCTTTGGATGTAGACGCACACCTCAGTGAACTCAGGGTGGCTGATGCCTTGGATGAGATTATCAAGCAGCTGCAGGCGGTGTGTTTCACCCCCACTCTACTCTACGTCCGAGCTCATGTATCCCCAGGCGAACCAAATGCTGACGGTTACCGAGCCATGGTCCAAGAATACACCATCTGAGAAGGTTGAACAGATCTGCGCGCTATCGCTAGAACTTCTGCGAATCTGCGGTATTCTCCTACAACCTTTCACTCCTTCGAAGGCTACGCAGCTTCTCGACGCACTTGGGGTGCCGGCCGACAAGCGTGGGTGGACTCAAGCGGGATTTTGTGGAGGACCTATAGGCTCTGTGCAGCCCTCTGTGAAGCTCTTCCAGCCTCGTCCTCCCGTACCAGAGTGAAGGAAGCTATAGGTGCAGCCTCGAGAACTTACTTAGCTATATATCTGATGTGCCGATCTAGATTGTCTGAGTTTATGGAGTCAGCATCTCGGGGCACTCACCGTTTGTTGATTGGTCTTCTAAGTTTACGACTACCCCAAAGTTCTAATGGATAGTATATGTAGCGCCGCACCACCTGGCCTCGTTGAGCGTGTCAATAGAGAGTTTCTGCTGGGAGTATTATCAGGGGTTCCCGACATTAAGATCATGCAAATCTACATCAGCGCGCAACGCGTTGGAGCGTCCTCCGGCGAGCACCGGCTGGCTCCATAAGTAGACATTAGTGGAGAGGCTCGTTCCTTCAGGCTTTGCTAGACGGGCGACCACTTTTCG
>SEOQ01000209.1:0-37753 GCA_004679275.1 Dentipellis fragilis
GGCAGACGGGAGGAGGTGAGTCGGCGACGACCCCGGGAGTGGCAGAACGGTATGCTTGCACTTGTACTGCGCCCGCGCGAGCATGGCGCGCGGCGAAACTCGCCGGCGGTGCAGCGCGAGGGGTGCGCCTCGAGCGGCATCTGGCGCTCGACGGCGTTGAAGCGGCGTTTCTCCGACACGATGGGGGTCAGGCCCGTGGAGGACGACGGCGACGACGACGTCGTCGTTGTCATCGCCGTCTGCGTCTGCGAGGACTGCGGGCGCGTGCTGGGGAGCGCGACGGAGGATGCGATGGCGGGCGTCATGGGGCAGATGCACGAGCTGCCGTCGTCACTATCCCAGCCGGGGCCGAACCCACGGGCGGGGAGCGCGTCAAAGTCGAACTCGTCGCCGTCCGTCATGCCCAGCCCGAGGCCAAAGGGCAGCCCCATGCCCTGCTCCATCGCGCTCGCGGCGTGCGCGCCCGCGCGGAACTCGGCCTTGTCAAAGTCGTCGACCGAGTCGTACGGGTGTATGAAGCCTGCGGTCCTGCTGACGCGGCAGGCGCGGTTTGCTCGGCACTCACGCGTGTGGTAACGCGGGTCGGGGTTGCCAAACTTGTATGCGCCGCCGAAGACAGGAGGGATGGGGAGCGCAGCGCCGGGACCGGTGCGCGTTGCAGGGCCTTCGGGAGCAGGGTTTGCGTCGTAGTACGCGTCAGAGATGGTGACGGCATGCGCGTCGTCGTAGTCATGCTTGTCACTGAGGACGTCGGAGGCGCTGCCACTTGACGCGAGCGAAGAGGTGGAACGGTTGTGTTCATAGGGCGTGGAGATGGAGGCAAAGGCGGAAGCGGTGTGCGAGGACGAGGAAGGGGGTGCGGGATAGGCGGGAGGCGGCGCGGGAATGTCGAGTTTGAGTTGAGGAACAGCAGTGCGCTCAGAGGGTTGCGTGGGGATGGAAGGGGCGCTACGCGTGGGGGTGAGAGAGGCGATGGTAGCAGGAAGAGACGTGACAGAACGGGAGTGGGTAAAGCTTGGACGAATGGGCCGGGAGATTTTCTCCGATTGAATGTGTATCTTTGGCGCTGAGATGCGGGGTCGTGCGAGCTCGAATTTCCGGAGCTGACGGAGGTCACCAAAGATATAGACCATCATGCATACCTAGAATGGTGTAAGGACGTAAATGATGAAGGATGACGGGATGACGTACACCGTGCAAGCTTGCGAGAAGGATGGTAAGGCCAAGCCAGAGGCCAGGCAGTGCAGTGAGGCGGAGCCATCGAGAGCGAGCACCGACAAAGTTGCAGGCAATGGGGGCAACAGTGCCCAGGAGAGAGAAGGTGATGCCGCCAATAATGCCGCAGAGGGCCCTGTTGGTACCAACATTCTGGTAGGCAGCGACGACAAATCTATCGAGACTCTCCTGGAGCATGCCGTGGACTTCCCAAGCAACGTCGTGGAAATCGTTAGGATGGGGGTACGGCGGGGAGGCATAGTGAGAGTGGAAGCGGGATATGATGTCAGAAGGAACGTTGAGCTCGTAATCAGCATTGGGCATAAAGAAGGTCTGTTTTGCGCGGGCGTAAAAGAGAGAAAGGGCCGAGTCTGGGACGCGTGGGGTAGAGAAGCGGTAATTGGTGGGCGAAGAAGGAGAAGGGGGAGGGGGAGACTTGAGGTCGGCACCAGCTTCCCACTGGATGTAGCGAGCGGTGTACTCGCGGAGCCAGAGCATGAAGTACCTAGAATAGAGTGAGGACGCGCCGAAAAGGCGGGACACGTGTGCTTACAGATTCTCCGGAGAGCCCTCGACGAAGAGGAGCCACTCCTCAAAGTCCTTGAGGCCGAGAGGAGGGAGGTGCTTTCTGTTGATGACATCCTCGAGCTTGACCTCGAACAGAGGCGTGACTGGAGGCGCGGGTGAGAGAGCGCTTGAAAGAGCGTGAGAGAACGTACCCTTGCATGATCTGACCTTGCCCACGGCGGGTGGGGGGTTGCAGAGGCGGTACTGGAGGGGAGTCAGCGGGCGAAGACGAGGAAGAAGAGGAGACAAACGGGGAGGGTGAGGAGAGCGCGGACGGTGAGAGTGATCTGGCGAGGCTGTTGCTCTCGGACAGCGATGAGGTTGCGGGAGGCCATGGGCGGAAGAGGAGGCGAGGGGCGGGGCGGGGGAGGGCAGGCTTTAGAGGCGTTTGGAGGGACATGTCTGGCTGGAGGATTGCCCGATCTGAAGGCGCAATGCCGGCATCGAGCAGAACGAAGCGATCCCCGTCCGAAGCCCCAGCGATTCTCGTCTCCCACGCACCGTCTCTCCTCATAGGCCCACTCCCTTCGGACTCCCATTCCGCGTCCTCGTCCGTGTTCTCCAAAGCGCTGCGTCATGCTTTCCTCCCCGCCCGCCCCCATTGGACGCTTTCTCTCAGCGGGTGCTGTCCGTGGCGTCTGCGTCAGACCACACGTGTTCACGATGCTCAGCGGCATTCACACGTCTTCTTCTTGATACAGTCCAAGACGAGCACTCCGTCGAGGAGACCCACAGCTCGCGCGTCCGCCGGCGGAAACCGTAAATGAATGAGAACAAATATAGAAGCCTGCCAATGCCCGCGTGCGTCAGCTCGCTATGCACCAATACGGAAGCGCACTTGCCTCCGCGCCCAGGAAAGCTAAAGCAAAGTGCTTGCTTGCCGACATGCTAGACACCGGATCCGCTTCTGGTGTTGGCACCCGTCGAAGCTGCGCGATACACTCTCGGAACGTTCGACGCCCTCGACGCGACGCTTTCTCGAAGCCGAGCAATGTGCCATGTCCATTCCGGCTCCGATTGCGATGCTCATCAGCCTCGGATGCCGGAACGAGCCAAATTGCTGCCCCCGCCCAACTTGGCACAAGACTGCCGCATGCGCACACACAGGGCAGATAGCCTTCGCGTGGTTCTCAGATTGTGATGCTCCTCCGATCTGCGCTCCCCCACCCCCGGCCCTGGCCGACGCCAGAACGCGTTCGACGTCCGCGCCAGATCGACAAGTACAGCGCGTAGGCGTAGGCGTGCACACGAGGCGCGTCCGCTCGAGCGCCCTCCCGCACGGCGCAGTTATTCTTGTAGGCGAGGCTTCCAGAATCCAGATGGCGCGCTAGATGAAGCATCGACGGAAGGAAAGCGGGATGCACGATACGGGGTGTCCGGCCGCGGTATGTTTTGATTTGAGGGTCGGCTCGCTGGCACTGGAGGATTAGGGGTGCGTCCTCTGTCCAGCTGCAGATGGGCATATTGCGGCGGCCCAAGCCCATGTCCATGTCCATGTCCATGTCAGCGCAGGGCACTGGCATGCATGCAGCGTGGCGAACTTGTTGAGGGTTGCAGCTGCACCACTGGGACAGCGCATAAAGACATTCCGGGACCGAAGACCTCTGAGATCCGCATGAAGACCTGGAAGGCTGGTGATTCGCGAGTCGCGAGTCGCCCCCAGCATCAGTGTCACCGGGCGACTCGACCTACACAAAGCGTCGCTATCAAGAACGGACATCGTTAATGTGCCTGCATGCACATTAATGCAGAGGGCTGCAGTTGGACGGATATAGCAGGTGTTGGGATGGTCCGGGGTCAGCTGGAGCGCGAAGAGCTTCACGTCCAAGGAGGAAATGGTGTCTCAAGCGCGCCTCGCTGCGGATTCCGGAAGCGTCGTGGCGCGGGCCGCCCTTGCCGGCCCCGACGAGTCCGAGCTGAACATTTGCTGTGCCTGGACCATGCTTCAGTTGCTTCAATTCAAGTCGTGTCAAACAGACTAGGGACATAACAAAAAATTGTAACTAGCCACTAGCACTGCCTATCTTCAGGCCCGCCGAGTTCGCTTTCTTACACCCTACATTCAATCTTACACCATAAACGACAGCGGAAAGAAGAAAAAATATACAGAAAAAAAGGAAACGGAATTAGAAAACAGGAAACATTCCGAACATCCGTGTCGTTCCACCCTTCTCCCCTTCATGCCCACAAACTCGTGATGAAGAAGATCAATCGAGCACAAGAGCCGACCGGCAGCACGTACAACCCTGCCAGCCACATAGTCAGCATCATACACGGTCTAGCATAACCCAGGCCCACACCATCGCTCGAACATTCGACCACCCAATACCTGATACTCACCAATCAGACCAGCCCAGAAAATGAAACCCACAAACGTGGCCAACGTGTAGATACCCCCCCAAATACGCATCAACACGCCCGCACCGTCAGAGGGAGCGGTGGAGCGCACTTCCGGCTCCCGGTGCCATTCACGTTCACGCTCGCGGGGACGTTCGCATTCGCGTTGGACTTGAGGCGCAGGGGGCGCATAAACCGCCCACCGCTCCGCGCGCTCCGTTGCGACCTTGTCGCCCGCCCAGATCGCCCGGTCCGTCCGCGTGCACGTTATACTCGGCTGCCTGCCAACGCCATCGTCGCAGTCGTGCGCGGGCACAGGCGTAGCGCTATCGGCGCACATGGGCATGGGAAACGGAATCTCCGTCAGCAACCGCGCAGGCGAAGCGTAAACAAGTCTGGGGATACTGACAACCAGGTCATGACGGCGTTCGTGTTTGGATCGTTGGAGGACGTCATGTCGCGCGCGAGCTTCCTATACTGCCCGCTCGACTGTGTCTTCGACCACTCGTACGTGCCGTTACCGTTACCGCTGCCGGCAGTATACGTGCATGACGAGTCCGTGCTGGGCTGGTACTCAGATCCAGACTCGGTGCCGTCTGACACGGACTCGACGTAGTACCACGGCTGCGGTTGCGGCTGGTTGCGCTGGCGCGCGGTCATGGAGCGGGTGGTTGGGCGGTGCGACATGGCGGCGGTGGTGTCGTCGTCGTCGATGGCGGAAAGGGGAGTGAATGTGTGGAAGAAAGCGGAAAGGATAAGGAAGATAGGGAGGACGCAGCGCGACTTAAATGCCACGGAGGCAAAGTCCCAGCAACACACCTCATGTTGCAGATCAGCGATTAGAGTGTAGCGTGTATACCGCACCGTCATGCAAACCTGACTCGGGTGAGCAAGTACCAAGCCGCGCCGCCTCGTCGGCTTGCACGGGGCAGGCGCCGGGCAGGCCTGCAGGAGACCAGGACCCACTGTGTATTTGAAATTGTTGTGTGGGCGTGGGCGATGCGCGCTGGATAGGGTCAAACTATCGCCAGCGCACAAGCGCCAGACCTAGCATCAACGCATCAGCCAAGCACCTCCCCAAATCGAACCAACTTGAACCCGCAGACGCACCAGCCACAGCAGCAACCCCCGCACAAACCACATACGCGGGCCTCATGCTCCTCCCCGGTCCCTTATCAATGTCGAAACACGCCCACCGCTCCCCGCGCCGCGTCGCAATCACCCTGCCCGCCCGGATCGTGCTGCGCGCATAGCACGGGTCCAGCACCGCGGCCCGCGCGCTCGAGTTGTCGTGCAGGAGCACAAAGTCTGCCCGATCCCCAGGCTCAATCTCCAGCCCCTCATCGACATCACACGACCCTCCTGCAAGCTCGAGCCCAACAGCCCGCCTCGCGCCCGACGACACCGCCGCCTGCAGCCGCAACCACAACCGCACCAGGCCCGTGTCAGCAAAACGCCATCCGGAAACCACAACCACGGCCAACACACAACACGCACCATCAACACCCGACACGCCTCCTCCCCCGCATCCTGGTACACCGCGACGCCGAGCGGACACAGCCCCATCGGGTCCACCGAGCCCTGCGGCGTAAACGCATTGTCCACGTTATTCACGCTCAACGCGATGCGCAGCCCGAGGGACGCCATGTACGGCACGGGCAGCGTCGCGCGCGGGGGCAGGAGCGCTCTGTCCCTGCCACCAACACCACCGCCCTTGCCCATCATGTACATGTCACTCTGCGGGAGCGCGACGAACGCCACGGGGAGCTCGCCGATCTCAGATCGCAGCGCGTCCCACTCCGCACCATCAAACAACGAATACCGCGTCCCGTGCCCGATAGTGACTACACGCGGCGCGGCCCAGGCATGCGCGCGCAGCTCCGCGAGCAAAGCATAAACGAGCGGAGTTTGGGATGCGTCGATGTTGTAGTCGAGGTGGAAGTCGGCGTGCAGACCGTGTGCGAGCGCGAGTGCGACGAGGAGCGCGATGTTCTGTGTGGCTTGGGCCGGCGTGCGCTCGACGTACGGCGCGGAGCCGACGCAGGCGACGCCGGGCGTGCGGGCTGCGGCGCGCAGGAGGGTGTAGTTCGCGCCGGGCTCTTCTGCGTCTGCGCGCTCGAATAGCGGGTCCTGGGCGAATGCTCGTATGCGGGTCAGCATGCATGTATAGTGTATGGTGTACGATGAGAGGATGAGGGATGCAGGGAGAGCGGCGTACCGGAGATCTGGACATCACAGTACGCCGCGAACTCAGCCTTGAGGCGCAGCGCGACGTCGAGGCATGCGAGCTGGACGGTCGTGTCGACCTCGACGTGGGCGCGCATGGCGGTGACGCCGCACGCGATGCTCTCGACGATGAGCCGCCGCCCGCGCGCGTAGACGTCGTCGAGGTGCTGTGGGAATTGGGCTTTGGCGCGCGTGGTGAGCTCGAGGGCTTCTTTGAACGTCCTGTGTCGAGAGGTCAGATGTGTGCGTGTGGATGTGTGCGTGCTGGTGTGCGGTGCTTACCCGGATTCTAACTTGCCGCATTGGTCGAGCAGGAAGCATTTGTCGAGATGGACATGCGCATGGCAGAGTCTTCGATGCAATTAGTATAAGTGACGCGAGGGTATATAGGTGCGTCAACTCACGAGGGCAGCAGCAATCCCTTCCCCTCCGCGTCGATCTCCGGTGTCAAGAAGTACCTCAACCCCCGCCTTAAGACGCGAGCAAGCGGCGAGCGTGCAGGCTTGGATTTCGATACGCTATGCACCTTCCCATCTTTGCAGTAGACATCGTATAGCGCGTCTCCGCGTGAGGTAGCAGGCAGGTGGACGTTGCGGATAAGGAGGCTACGCGGTTTCAAATTTCCATCCTGCGCAGACATGTTAGTATGTCACCTCGGACCGCCTGGTGCACGACTCGTTGAGTCGTGAAGCTGCCAAGTCACGGTCGTACTGGAGGCACAGTACAAACCATAACGATGCGCCGTGGGCATGACTGATTTGGGCCAGAGCTGGTGACCGCGAATCAAAAGATAACGATTCTTCCCAATTACTTATCTTCCGAAGTTCATGAGCATTCCCTGAGTGGTTGGAAAGGCTCGCATTCGGATTGGCCAGTCCAGTGCAGAGCGGAAGAAGCTGCTGCAGCCTAGAAAGTGTTTGAGGCATTGTCATATTGTCGTGTTGGTGAGAGCATAGTGCCAATCAATGGTCCCCCAACTCGGCCCGACGCCAGTGCACGCTTCAAACCGCTGCTTGTAGCATCGACTAATACAACTACAGTCAAACATCCTGACTCACAGCAACGATCCCAGCATTTGCCTCATCGGCACGGCGCACGCGTAACAGCATGGCAGGGGCCGCGGGCGTGCCGGTGCACGATGATACACACACGCCCTCGAGCCAGTGGAAACAACGCTCGCCGTCGGGAGCGTTTTGCCTTCCGACGGTCGCATTAACCACTGCAGAACCCCTCTATATACCAGCGTCCTGATTGCAACATGGCCGCGTTCACTCACGTTCACGTTCACACCCTTGCCCCAGCCCCGACATTCCTGTACCCCGTGTTAGGTGCGTTAGGATCAATGGCCAGCTGCGAGAACTGCGCGAAGGGCTTCGTGCTCCCGGGCACGCCTGCCGGCTCGATGGTCGACGACGCGTACTACAGCCCCGCGCCGGGCAAGGAGACCACCGCACCGGCACCATCTGCCAAAGCGATCGTCCTCCTGACGGATATCTTCGGCCTGCCTCTGGTCAACTCGAAGCTCCTGGCGGACGAGCTCGCGTCGAAGGTCGGCGTGGACGTCTGGGTGCCTGACCTCTTCAATGGTGCGTCCAGAGTCTCGTATTCTCCGGCTAAAACCTACTTGTCTGACGCGAGGCTCCTGGGATATTTGCTATAGGCACGCCTCCGATTAAGCCGCATGAACTGACGCCCTTGGTCCCGGATCGCGCGGGCGTGCAGATCCCGTTCATGAACAAGCTGCGCCTTGCGGCTTTGATCATCCCTCGCATCCCCAGCTTCTACTCCAACCGCGCCTCAGTGGTCGATGCTCGGGTTGCAAATGTAAGTCATGCATTCGAACTTGAAGCAGTTCAACGCAATGGCTAACCCGCTGCCTCGGTCGCAGTTCATCAACAAGCTGAAGGCGGAAAAGAAGTACGAGAAGTTCGGTGCTGTTGGGTAAGTTGTCTTCCATCCAATGCCAATCATCATGGACCTACAGTAACCTTCGTGTAGCTATTGCTTCGGGGGCTCGATTGCCATCCGCATCGCATCTCGAAAGTTGGTCGACACGGTTGTGATCTGCCACCCTGGCCCGGCCTCAATCGAAGAGATCAAGGCGATGAACGTCCCGTCCTCCTGGGCTCTTGCAGAGGGTATGCTTCGGTTTCCATCAAAATCACCACACCACTCATGTATCTTACTTCCTCCTTCTTTGCAGAGGACTCCGCCTTCCCTCCGAAGCTGCGGAAAAGCGCGGAGGAGGTATTCAAAGCACGTGAAGGCAAAGAGGACTACATTGAATACGAGTTCAAAGACTGGAAAGGTCAGCTTCTGTCTGTATCGCTCTTTTTTTCCCCGTACTCACATGCCCGCATACAGGCACTGCGCATGGTTTCGCGGCACGGCCAAACCTCGACGTCCCCGAGGTCAAGGCTGGCTTCGAGGGCGCGCTCGAGCAGACTGCAGGCTGGTTCAAGAAGACGCTTTAAGACTTCATGCATCATGAACGAGGACGGCAGTTCTCTTCTATTCTATTCGGGCACGATCGTTGTATCTACGGAGTTGTCTAATATACCCCCTACTTTTGTCTCAATCAACATAACAAATAGGTTATTAGTCGAGCGCGACAAGTTCGAATACCCTAGTATGCACAGGTATCTCTTTGTATCACCTCCTCTACCTTGGTAACGTCGGCCCCAAGGTCAATAAGGAGTACCGTCGCTGCTGGGCCGGCCAGCACACGCGTCGGCTCCAAGATTTGCACTCCTCGCAAGGGTGGTGGAATGCCTCCGCCACCGGCCGATGAGGAGTTTGGAGCATATTATGCGAGTGCGGTCGCTGCTGGAGAACAAGATGGTTAGAGTTGCGATTGCACATAATTCAGTGTGGTATGAGGAGAATAAGGGCGCACCAGTATTTTGGCCGGGGCCTTGGGGAGCGTTTGAGGACTCCTGCCGGCCAGGGATATCGAGAACTTGGGAGGGTAGGATTATGTAAAGAATTCTCAATTAAACAGTCCCGTATCCCGGTCGCCCTCGAATAACTTGCTACAATCACTGAGCCAAGTCTCACCAATTTGGTGATATGCGTAAATGTAGCTCAAGCGCTCAGGATGCATCAGTGATGTATGACGATCTTGAAGCCGACACTCGTAAGGACGATGAGACTTAACAGACCGGCAGCCATCGTACCCATGCCAAGGAATTCATCGTTCTAGAGGTCAAACAGTATATAAGGACCCCGCATATCCTCGTATTCCACTCACCATTGACCCACCGTCGATAGCAAACATGTCTTCTAGTCTCCCACCTCCCGGTGTCCACCAACCTTTCTTCACAGTCTCCGCTCTCGAGGGCGGCAGAGTGACTATCCCTGCTCCCTTCATCATCGATCCTTGTCCAGACGGTGTTCAGACGTACCCTGCACCTGTGACTCCCTTCCTTCTCCGCCATTCCGTGACCAAGCGGAACCTCCTGTTCGACCTCGGCATCCGCAAGGACTATACCAACTTACCCCCCGCGGCAGCCGCAATTGCCAACGCCTTCTTCCAGGCCATCGACATGGCGCAGGACATCGTAGACTCACTGGCCAAGGGCGGACCCAAGCCATCCGACATCTCCGACGTCTTCCTCTCCCATATCCACTGGGACCACATCGGCGACCCGGCACTCTTCCCCTACGCGACCTTCGTAGTTGGAGGGGATGCAGTTCCCCTTCTCGAGAAAGGTTTCCCCCATGACTCCCCCAACTCCTCCTACGCCAGCGATCTACTACCGCGCGCACGCACCATCGTTCTTCCCACTTCGGCGTCCGGATGGACGCAAGTCGGACCTTTTCCCCGTGCTCTGGACTACTACGGCGACGGCAGTCTGTACGTCGTCGACGCAGTCGGGCACATGCCAGGCCACTTCAACGTCTTGTTTCGTACGTCGCCGGACGGGGCATGGATGTATCTCGCGGGGGATACGTGCCACGACTGGCACATCCTCACAGGCGAGGTGAACATTGCGGAGCGCCTCAACCCGCACACGGGGACGATGTTTTGTGTCCACGAGGACAAGAAGGTTGCCGAGGAGCATATTGCGCGGGTGCGGTCGCTGCTGAACACTCCGAGGGTCAGAGTCGCGATTGCGCACAATGGACCATGGTTCGAGGAGAACAAGGGTGGGCCGGCGTTCTGGCCTGGTGCCTTCGAAAGTCTGTGAGAGTGTTTGGGGGAAGGTGGTTGTGGAAGGAAGGAAGGAAGGAAGGAAGGACACAGATATACGCCTTTGTAGAGAACGTACCGGTGCTTTCATGAGGGCACCATGGTTGTATTTATGAATCTTGTTCAATATATTCCCTACTCTTTCAAGCTATAGGTTGTGAACATCCGTGATAATGCATTGCTATTGTTTGCACCGGCTCCATCCCGAAATGTTGTTAGATTACGCGCTGCTTGCGCAGCTCAGCGATCTCCTCGGAGTTGTACCCAAGCTCGCCAAGGACCTGAACCCCATCAGCTCAGTCGTTCGTCACCTAAAATGTCCAACGACTTACCTCGTCGGTGTGCTGCGAAAGGTATGGCGGAGCCCTATCAACGGGCATCTTCTTCCCATTGTAAGTCACCGCTGGTCCTACCAGCTTGACCTTTCCAGCACGCGGATGCTACAGGCCAGCCATCAGCCAAAACCCTGCTCCTCGTCTCCGATAGATAGGAACATACCTCGACATCAACCACTACCCCCCGGGCTTTGGCCTGTGGATGCTCAAAAGTCTGCTCAATATTATTGATAGGCCCAAAAGGCACTCTGCCCGGTCACAAGTCAACGGTCAGTTCATAGTTTCCGCACGACATTAAAAGAGAAATCCATACCCGAGTCCGGTGAACTTCTGCAGCCAGTGCTCCCTGTCTTCCTGCAAAAGCTTGTCCGTAATAATCTGCACAAGCGTGTCCCTATTCGCCACCCGAGCGGCATTGGTCGCGAAACGCGCGTCCTCCACTAGCTCCGGCTGTTCCAAAATCGTGTCTGAAAGCAATTTGAACTGGATGCACGGACGGCCATACGCGTTCACGGGCAGAAAATCCGTTTATTAGCGACAGGAGGACATGGATTGGCGCGTACAAGCAGAGCAGTAGCCCTACTGGCTGGCGGGGACACGCACGCACCTGACGATCATTACCAGCCCCAATCATAATATAGCCGTCCTTGCAGGCGAACACCTGGTACGGGACAATAGATGGATGCGCTGTGCCGTGACGGCCAGCCTCTTTGCCTGCAATCAAGTAGTTTGAAGCGATGTTTGCAAGGCCTGCGATCTTCAATTCAACATCGACACCACATAGCAATCAGTGGCAGCTCAAATAAAGACGAGTTTGTAAATACCTGAGACTCGAACAGGTTGACGTCAATCCAGATGCCCTGGCCCGTCTGCTGCCGCGAGAGAAGTGCAGCCATGATTGCACCATGCGCATAAAGCCCGGTGGCAACATCTGTCACAGCAACACCGACCTTCGAAGGCGGGCGGTCGGGTTCGCCAGTTCTGTCACAGTTGCACAAAGTCAGCGAGGGAAGCGAAGAGCGAGGTTAACTGTAGACTGACATATGCATCAAGCCAGCTTCGCCTTCGATAATCACGTCGTATCCCGCCGCCTTCCGGAATGGCCCCGTCTGTCCGTAGCCTGTCCGAGCACTCTATTTATCTGCAATGCTCGGCGCGAATTCGTCTCACTCACCCGTAATGCTCGCGTAAATCAATCGCGGGTTCCACTTCTTACAATCATCCCAGCCGAGCCCCATACTCGCCAGTTTACCAGGGATATAATTCTCCACGAGGACATCTGATTTCTCGACAAGTTTCCGCAGGATGTCCAGCCCTGCCGGGTCCTTGAAGTTGACCGTGATCGAGCGCTTGTTGCGGTTCACGGCGAGGAAGTACGCAGACTCGGGTGGGAGGTGCGGTGCGGGGTCATCAGCGGCCAGAGGCGCAGACGGCGGGTTCCATGAGCCTGACGAAATCACGACGTGATTCAAGTCAATTGGAGAGCGCGACGCGTTCGAATGCTTTGGGTACGCACGGGTATCATCTCCTCGCGTCACCTCTTCCACCTTGATCACATCCGCCCCGAGGTCGGCAAGCAGCATCGTCGCGGTTGGGCCGGCCAACACACGCGTCAAGTCGAGGATTCGGACACCCCGCAAGGGCGGTGGGATGCCTTCGCCATCGGCCGGCGCGGAGGAGACATGCTGGTAGAAGCGCGTGCCGACTGTCGGGCCATAGAGTCGTGGTGGGACGCGACCCGGACGCGCATTAGCAAGGCGGAGACGAAGCATTGCAGTAACCTTACGGTAACGTTAACGTTACCCCGTACAGCGAAGTCGCAGTGAGAGCCTCAAGGCCTTCCCGGACCGACACCGGGGCCCGACCCTGCCGACTGCGATCAGGATTTAACTCGTGCTATACGCTGCTACAGTGACTAACGCAACTTCTACATCTCGCGCGCAACAAGCAGAGGGCGCTATTCCACCGTCATATAGCATCGAAACAGCGGCTGTAACTGACCTACGTGGAATCAAGTCTCATTCGGAGCCTACAGAGGCGCCCACGTCCAGGATTGTCCACGTCGTGATATATGATATCGTCCGTATTCAAGTGCTGCGATGGTTGTATAAAGCCCGCCCATCGACTCACAATTCCCTCTCAACCATCGACCATAGCAAACATGTCTTTCGATCTCCCACCTCCCGGTGCCAATCAGCCTTACTTCACCGTCTCCGCCCTCGAAGGAGGCGGGCTTACAATCCCTGCCTATTTTTTCGTTGATCCTTGCCCAGAAGATATCGAAAAGTTACCGATACCCGCTACCCCCTTCCTACTCCGTCACTCCGTCACCAAGCGGAACACCCTGCTCGACCTAGGCATTCGCAAGGATTACAGCAACCTACCGCCCGCAGCAGCCTCAGAGGCTAACGGTACTTCTCCCCGCTCGGCGCGTCAGAGCCCGTAGATGTCGTAGATGCGCTAGCAAAGGCGGTCTAAAGCCCTCCGACATCTCCCACGTCTTCTTCTCCCACATCCACTGGGACCACAGCGGCAATCCCGCGCTCTTCCCCTACTCGACCTTCGTAATCGGTGAGGGTGCCGCCGCCGTCCTCGAGAAAGGCTAACCGCCACGACCCCACCTCGCCCTTTGCCAGCGACCTGCTCCCCCTGGACCGCACCATCCTCCTCCGCCCCTCCAGAAGACCCGCCAGCCGCGCATACACGTCCCTCCCTTCGTCACGCGACTTGAGGTGCAGGTGGAGCTGTATAGCCGGCCCGAAGGGAATTGCGAGCAGCGCTTCCGCTTGGGCGAGGGCGTACAGGGGCATGTAGAGCCTCTTGAGGCTCTGGGCGGCGTGTTGTACAACCAAGTCGGGCTCTTGGGAGTGTAGAGGAGCGGGTGGGGGTGGATGTGGAGTATCGCGCTGGCACCGCTGGATGCGGAGTTCCTCGAGGTTGGGCGCCAGGCGCAGAAGATGCGGCAGCCCGAACACGAACGCGTCCCACTTCCTCATGTGAAGCCGGCGCAGGCTCGTTAGAGCAGGCTCCACGAGCCCGGGCTCGTCCATCCTGAGGAGGCCTGTCTTCACGGATCCGATCACGGCGGTCTGCAGGAGCGGCATCGACGTGCCGAGTGCGGCAAGTTGTGCGAAGGTGTACTCGCTGTCGATTTGGAGATGTAGAAGCGATGCATAGAGTCGTGACTCGGGGTCCGTGGGGTATATACCCCGGGAGAGCGACAGGCGCTGTAAACGGGGCGCGTTGGTGTTGAACAGCACAGACGGCATGTCGTAGAAGCGCAGCGGCGGTATGTCGATCGTCAGGGACGTCAACGCCGGGGCGGGGGTGCCTGCGAACGTGCTCACGAATACGTCGAGCTGGCGGTGTATGGGCTCTGCATCAGAAACGGTGAACCGACTCCGGACGTAGAGATTCCGGACACGGTGCATCTCGGCCTGGAATAGCTGCAGAAGATCCTGCTGCCGAGACCACGAGTGTAAACTGAGGTCCACATCGAGAGGCACCGGCGCCGAGCGCTGGAGGAATATCGTGATCCATTCGGCTGAGAAGGAGCCTGCGATGTGTGTCCATAGAAACTTGTACCCGATAGAGATCTGCCGCCAACGTCGACACACGTATGTGATCGCTATCCAAGGCGGCACCTCGAGGTTCGATCTGAAGCACTGCGTGTGGTCGTGGCCGACGGCATCGGAAGTGCTATGCACGCAGTCGGCGAAGATGTGCTCGAGGATCTCGGACGGAATTTGCGTATGCGCAGCGCGCGGATTGGACTGCATGTCGCTGGGTGGGAGATCGGAAAGCATGCTGCAGAATATGCTGTAATGGAGATGTTTTATCAGCAAAGACGCATCTGAGTAGAAGATTAGCACAGACCTGAACCCCGCCTAATCCGAAATCAACTCTTCCAACGATATCGTCGTGGTCGCCGGCAGCACGAGTGAGCTTGGATGTTCCCTCAGCACAACCTAAACAATGTACACCTGAAGCACACGAAGTTGTGTCAGCACTATATACACGACAATGTAGATGAACAAGCTGATACATACTTAGTGTATGCGCCAAAAATGTTCGTCGCACGAACGAGCGAGTTCAACCTGAGGTATGCAAAGGCGTCGAACAAACACGCAACGAGCGAGCGCGACGAGGGAAAGAGGGAGGATTATGGGCACGAGAGAATAAGTACGCAGCCGTATCCGATCATCAATACCGATGCAGCGCTTGACTCGGACTCGGGCACTTCTTAGAAGTCCAAGAAGCGCCTCGTGTTCACGATCCAGCTCGGACGAGTATTGCCTCCTCTGCAAACTGCTATAAATCCAGGGCATACGGTATGCCATACACTTGTTCATCGCGGGACTTGAACCACGCCAGACGTGACGGCAAAAACGTGAATCTTCTGTACTGCAGAAGGGAAGCTCGTTGTCCGAGAGGATGGATGTAGTAGCCTTCAAGTGACTAACACCCACACATCTGGAAAAATCCATTTGAAGCGTAGATAGCTCAGATAATCGAGGTTAATAACTTCGTACTCTTGCAACGTCCTTGCAGCGCGGGTGCATCGCGTCTCCCTGCTGGAAATTTGGTGTTCAAGCATCATCCACAATGCATGAAGCAAGGATATCCTCACCGTGTAGCTATCATGAGCTGCGGTATCTGGAGAGGCCAATACTTATGTGAGTGTGCCGTGCCGTAGGGGTCCGAGTCGAGGCAAGTGAAAGGTCGGCTATCCCCGTTGTGAGAATATATAGGCGCTCGAAGGTTATGCATTTATGATGGTCACCACGACGGTCTAGTCGGGTCTCAATTCTGGTGGGCCTCTACACATTTACTTGTTATGTCCTTTTCATAACTAATGCTCGTATAGCTCTACAGGTGTTCGAATTCCGCCTTCTCAAATAGAGTCGGTGTGTAATCTACGAGCCACACCTTTCACTTTTATGTAACGCTTACGGTCACCCTTCGAACAACACGTTGGGTCATTTTGCATGGTACAGCTGCGTAGCGGCCTTTCTGAAACGACGCTCACCAATAAACGGCCCGGATAGTGGTCTCTTTTAAGCAATACTGACGGAGGGAGAACTCATTCACTCCCAATACGAGTCTGGCCGACGCATTCGGACCAGAAGAACGTGAAATTCTGGCAGGTGTGCTCGGACTCACTGAGCTGGCCAAGCTCTTACCCCAGTCTGACTCATCCGCCTTCTATATGGCATCATATGATCCCGCTCTCGAAGAGTTTAAAGTCCTTCTTGCCTGCCCTGACCATTATATAAGGACCTCCCCGTGGTTGCTATAGCCTTACCCATCCATCACGACATTACGCCTCATGTCTGACCCCGCCCCCACTGCTACTGCGAACGAAGTGCCCTTCAAGATCGCCATCTTGGACGACGCCCTCGCGCTCCTGCACCAGAAGCTCGCGGCCACGCGTTTCCCGGACGAGCTCGATGACGCAGGGTGGGAGTATGGCGCGCCTCTCTCCGATGTGCATCGGCTCGGTATGTATTGGAAGGATGGATTCGATTGGCGTGCGCAGGAAGCGCGGCTGAACGCCGAACTGCCCATGTTCACGCGTGACCTGGACGTCGAAGGGCATGGCACGTTGAACGTGCATTATGTCCACAAGCGGAGCGATGTAGAGACCGCTATCCCATTGCTGTTCGTACACGGATGTGAGTTCGCCGTTCTTCTCACAGAACGCGTTAACGACGAAGGCGCAGGGCCCGGAAGTTTTCTTGAAGCTCGCAAGATCCTACCACTACTGACCGCGTCGTCACCCGACCACCCAAGTTTCCACGTCGTCGCGCTTAGCTTGCCCGGCTACGCATTCTCGCAGGCTCCTCGCAAGAAAGGGTTCGCGCTGACCCAGTATAGCGAGGTGCGACTTTAACTACTAATACGAAATGTTCCATGCTCAATGCCCGTAGCACAGGTCGCGAACAAGTTGATGCTTTCACTCGGTTACAATGAATACGTTAATCAAGGAGGAGACTGGGGTACCCTGGTGCGTGGTGAACTTTAGGAAGGCATGGGACAAAGTCTTGACAAGTGTTTGCGACTAACAGATAACGTTATACACCGCTCACCGGTACGGTTTAAAGCACGTCAAAGCCTCCCACGTCAACTATCCCGTGTAAGGCTCAAATAGTCCGCTTTGCATTGCATCCCTCTGATGATATCACCCGCCAGTTCCAAACCTCCGAAGCTCACCACCGCGCCACTCCAATATCTCAAGCACCGACTTTCCTGGTACACACCCGTCGAAAAAGCTGGCCTCGAGCGCTCGCGCCAGTTCGTCGAGAAAGGGCGCGCCTACTACCTAGAGCACAGCACACAGCCGCAGACGCTTGGCTATTCGCTTGCCGACTCACCCGTGGGGCTTCTCGCGTGGATTTACGAGAAACTCGTGAACTGGACGGACGCATACCCATGGGACGACGACGAGGGTACGTGTGTCTCCCCTCGTGTGCGCGTGCGTCTACTTAAGTTGCATGGTATACAGTGCTTACCTGGGTGTCGATATACTGGTTTTCGCGAGACGGCCCTGCTGCTTCCATCAGGATCTACTACGAGCTAGTCAAATCAGGCGAGGCGATAACAGTGCCGCGGCCGAAGGTGCCGCTGGGTATTTCGCGATTCCCCAAGGAGCTCACTGTACCCCCGAAAGCGTACGTTCTACCTGCCTATCGTAACCTACCAGTTGATTCTCATTGAGATATACGCGCTATACTCTAGATGGTCACGGGGCATGGGAAACATCGTGTTCGATGCCGAACATTCAAGTGGCGGGCACTTTGCCGCAACCGAGAAACCGGAGGAGCTAGTGGGTGACCTGAGGAAGATGTTTGGCAAGGGTGGGCCGGCGTTTGGGGTCGTACCAGGGAAGAGCGGCTATATCCCTACGTGAATAGCACAAAGTGTAGCATAGCGCAACATAGGAAACAAAAACAAAAACAAAAACGAAAATTAGTTGTGCACGGCAGATGCCGCGGCATCTGAAAGCGCTCACAACTTGAACGCGGTGACGGCCCTGCTCATGCCAGTCACCCTCGTCGCTGGTGCCGTTGTTTCAACCGTTTATGCACTTCTCTTGCGTAACGTAAATGCGTTCCGGCTCGGGGAAAATGAGGCCCATCGACGACGGTAGCTAGTAACGCGGAAGACTATCAATGCGTATATTGAGGTCTGTTAAAGAAGACTTATTGATCTTGTGATCCCGATGAAGTGCTCACCCCCTCATATACTTACTCAGTGCTCTGGATCTGTCAGCTATAAACCTGCCCTCTCATTTCCGCATTGCACCCCAGCATCACCATGTCTGAGCCTAGCACCACTGCAAGAGAGGTACCCTTCAACATTGCCATCCCGGACGATGCGCTCGCGCTCCTGCACCAGAAGCTAGCGGTCACGCGCTTCCCGGACGAGCTCGATGATGCGGGGTGTAAGTATGGTGCACCTCTTTCCGACGTGCGCCGGCTAGGAATGCGCTGGAAGAACGGCTTCGATTGGCGCGCACAAGAGGCTCGAATCAATGCTGAACTGCCCATGTTTACGCGCGACCTGGTCGTCGAAGGGCACGGGACATTGAATGTGCATTATGTACACAAGCGGAGCGATGTGGAGATCGCCATCCCATTGCTGTTTGTCCATGGATGTAAGTTCGCTGTTCTTCTCATGAAACGCGATGATGACGAAGGTGCAGGGCCGGGAAGCTTTCTCGAAGCCCGCAAGATCCTGCCGCTGTTGACTGCATCGTCGCCCCGAGCACCCCAGCTTCCACGTCGTCGCACTGAGTTTGCCCGGGTTCGCATTCTCGCAGGCTCCTCGCAAGAAAGGGTTCGCGCTGACCCAATATAGCGAGGTGCGACTTTCACTGCTAACAAGACGCGTTTCATCCTCAAAGTCCGTGATATAGGTCGCGAACAAGTTGATGCTTTCACTTGGTTATAACGAATATGTCACTCAGGGAGGAGACTGGGGTGTCCGGGTGCGTGGCAAACCTTGTGGGGATGCTGAAACAAAACCTAACATGAATTTTGCGAGTAATAGGTAACCATGTACACTGCACACCAGTACGGCTCGAAGCACGTCAAAGCTTCTCATATCAACGGTCCCTTGTAAGGTTTTCCCGCGCTTTCCTTACATTCTCTGACAAAGTTTGGCATTAGCTTTATTCCCCCAACGCCCGCGACCGCGCCGCTCCAATACCTCAAGCACAAGCTTTCCTGGTACACCCCTGCCGAAAAAGCCGGGCTCGAGCGCACGCGCCAGTTCTTCGAAAAAGGCACCGGCTACTACCTGGAGCAGGGCACGCAGCCGCAGACGATCGGCTATTCGCTTGCCGACTCCCCAGTGGGCCTCCTCGCATGGATATACGAGAAACTGGTAAACTGGACAGACGCATATGCGTGGGATGATGACGAAGGTGCGTGCATCCCCTGCTAGACGTGCGCGTGGCTGAGCTAAATACTATGCAGTGCTCACTTGGGTGTCGGTGTACTGGTTTTCACGAGACGGCCCTGCTGCATCTCTCAGGATCTACTACGAGCTGACCAAGTCAGGTGAAGCGATGAATCTACCGCGTCCAAGGGTCCCGTTGGGTGTTTCGCGGTTCCCCAGGGAGCTCACCGTACCTCCGAAAGCGTTCGTCGTAACTCGCCTGTCGTAATCTGCCAGTCAATACTCACACCTGAGCCTTCAGGTGGTCATGGAGGGTTGGAAACGTCGTATTCGATGTTGAACATTCGAGCGGGGGTCACTTTGCCGCCCACGAAAAGCCGGAAGAGTTGGTGGGTGATTTGAGGAAGATGTTTGGGAAGGGTGGGCCGGCGTTTGGGATCGTACCAGGGAAGAGCGGCTATGTTCCCGCATAAACATCAGGTGAGATGACATTGACTAAGTATCGAGATGAATTACATGACAGCGTTATGTACTTCTATGGTCAAATTGCTAGCTGGGTATATCAAGCAATGTTGTACATCCAGATGTATGGTATCTGTGGGTCAAATTTCCGAAGCGAGACCGGATGGATGGGGTGAATATGTCTAGGTCAAATCAATGACATCTGATGAGTCGGTGTGCACTTTCTTTCTCCTTTTGGTCGGCCGTGGATCTGGGGGGCGGATGCCTTTGGATTTGGTAGTGGAAGTGTGACTAGCTTTGGGCTGTGAGGACGAGGCGGAGGCAACTGGCGGGCGAGCCGAAGGAGCAGTTGTGGGATTGTGCATAGGTGTGGGTGTAGGTGTAGTCATCTGCGGCACCGAATCATTGCCTTTGATCGCGCCTACAATCTGGTCGTAGTGAACACCCAGGAGATGGCGTTGTTCCCGATCGCTGTTCCCAATGCTGTTCAAAATTTCGAAGCCTTCCTGCTGCTTTGCTTTCCAGCTCGAGAGCACATGGAGGGCTTCCGACTTGGTGACCTGCAATGACTCGCCGTCAGCGCCGACCATTTTACTTCCCATAACGATGAAAATGAAAACACACCGTCAATCCTTGAGGCGAGGTCGATATCATGGTGTAAGTCATCAGTTTTTTATCGAGCACCGACATGTTTTTTTCAAGGTGTTTCCTCCGCACCGCGCCGATCCTCTCTAAAGACAGAACACGTTGTGGATCGCTTTTCAAGAAGGTTTGCGCCTTGCGACAGTCTTCGCATGCGCAGGACCATTGTTGAAGACTCTGCATCTGCTTAGCGAGGGCGGCGTTATGCGCGGGAGGAGGCCCTAGAACTTTCTCTTGCCACGGGAGCATAATCTTTGGGAGAACCCAAGCGAGACTGTCGAGTTGTTTGACCTTGATTGCCCATTTACGAAATTCTGGAAGGAGTGGGATAAGGACCTTAGTGATGTATGATTCGTCCATGGCTGGTGGATTCAGGAAACGGGTGATGACGATCTGGCCGAGCTGCTGCTGCTGGACGTCTGAGCACCAATTCAATACCTCAGCGATATGCTGCGCATCATCCAAACGAGTGTGTGAAACATATCTCTCGGCCAAGGATTTGATGGCGAGGTTGAGAGATACGTCTGCGTCATTGGTGGAGAAGACAGTGCGGGCACGGTATTCGTGGATGCCTTCGGCTATGATCTGGAGCGTGAAGTCGGGCAACTTGGTGGCCTGCAGTTTTGGAACGATACTAGAGCACGGCCCAGGTCATTACTCTGAGCTTCTAACGAAAGGGCGTGACTTACATCTCGAGGAGCATCTGAGGGTCACCTTTGAAGACCACTATGTTCAAAAGCTTCTCGAAGTCCTGCTTCGTTAGCCTACCAGCATGAACAGAAAGCCAATCTAGATACATCTTTATGCCAGTTTGCCGCAACTTGTCGAGCCCGCGAATCGCTGCAGCGTCAGGGTTCGCGAGTATCAGAGAGTCACAATATGCGACCAGCGGGAGCATGAGATCCTTCGCACATTCTCGTGCCTCATGAATAGAGAGCGCCGAGACATCTATGACTCGGTCGATGATATCGGAGATGCGGTCAGGGCAACCGACAGCAAGGCAGGTCGAGACATATCGCTCTGCTAAAACGCTCTGGGACACGGTCGGCGCTTTGACGGGTTGTCCGTACGAGTACAGCCCGGTATCAGGAAGCGGCTGGGGCTTGAAGAATGTCGCTTTCGAGATGGATTGCTCGAGTATGTTCGAGATAATGGAAGCCTTTTCAGGAGACTCGGGGAAATCCTGAAATGCGAACAGAGCAGATGCAAAGTGGAGTAGGAAGGAGGGCTCGGAGCAGACCAGAGGCTGAGATAATATACTGAAGTTGTGTCAGAATCGCCTGGTGGACCCAGTAAAAGGAGAGAATCGAACTCACCTGTCCCTGAGGAACCCTAGCCCGCCCTTTTCTTTTGCAATGTCCAAGATGGCCTTCGTTTCTGATATCTCAGGCGGCCGCAGAGACTTGAAGACCTCCTGTGTTTGCGCTACAACCCAAGGACGTATTTCACATGACCGGGTGCCTTTGTGGTGTTCCTCGGCTGCCGTAGGTTTATCATTATGATCCTCGGCCTTCGCGTCCTCGGGTTTCATCTCCTCCGTCTTCGCTAAAGCGGCATCTATCTCTTCCACCTTCGCCTCCTCCATCTTCATTCCCTCCGTCTCTGCTTCCTCGGTCTTCATCTGCTCTGTCTTTGTCCTCTCAATCTTTGTGTCCTCAATCTTCCCATCTTCGGGCTTGGTGTCGTCGGCTTTCATTTCCTCAGCCTCAGTATCTGCCGCCCAACGCTCTAGTAGCTTGAGGAAGTCTAGCCTCGATACGTTGTGCTTGTCGTTCTTGAGCATCATTTCAAAGCCTTCCCGCACCTTTTCCCAACTAAACCATTCCAGCGTGTTTATCACATATGCCTCGGGTAAGGTCGCCGCCCCATTCGTCTCTGAGCACACTTTGATTCCTCTCTGCCAGAGTTCCGCGTCGTTCCAGGCGCACGCTACCTGGCATATAACTTCAGCCGCCCGCTTAGTGTCAATCTCGTGTCGCAACAAGATGAAGTTTGCTAGCTCCTTGTCCTTCGTCGTGTACATTCCGGACTGGAGAGCTTCGCACGCGAGCTTGAAACCAGCGGGGCCTTGGTAGAGAAGTCTATAGTTGTGTGCTTTTGGCCAAATCACAAGGACCGACCGTCGATACCCTGGCGCATGAGGTCGTCAGCCTGGAAGCATCATGTATATGGAAGAGTCCACTTACAACGTTCCAAAGTTCCAGATTCCTGTAGAAAGTGTTCAGTTCATATCTCCCAGGTAGCCACTAATACGTCGCGGAAACTTACGTTCCCCGTATATCCTTCGTAGTCTTCGTCGTCGCATTTGCCAGCCTCTACATCCTGCGTTAAATCTTCTGGGATAGTCTCACCCTCTTCGTACTCTAGATTGTCTTTGATGAGCTTTCCTTCCATATCGACGAAGTGCTCGATTGTCATCTCGCGCTCCTCGACTTCCGCAAAGTCCACGTCACCGTCACTATCCTCATCATCAGAATAGTCGTTGTAAGGGTTTCGCCCCCGATAGCCTCCACCACAATCGTCCGCGGAGCCGCGAAGATGACAATGTGCCGTCGCAAGGCCGAGCGAAAATCCATACTTCGTCGCGAGGCCCTCGAGTAAAGCCACCTTCTGTGCGTCTGGGCCCTTCAATGCGCTTCCGTTCAAGTTGGCCTCGGAATACTTGTGATACAGCAGATAGAAGATCTTGTCTGGACTGGACGCCGCACTATCACTTGTCCAAGCTTGCAGCACCTCAGCGAATTCTTTCACAACGTCCTGGTTCGTCATGAGGGCTGGTCGCAATGACTGTGTTGTATGAATGAGGTTGTAAGACAGAGCGAGACGATAGCCTGATGTAATGGGCTTGATCTCGTGCCGAACGTCGGTATACCACGCAAAGACGGTGGTCGTCACTTGACTAGTTGACGCAATGTCGAAGACGGCAGAGAGGTCGCCGTGTGACAGGTGGGCTTCGCCGCCCGTGAAAGCTGAGGGAAGGATGATAACAATCGTGGCGAACATCCCGTTGGCCTTCTCGGTACTATTCGTGACAGCGTCAGATATTCATTCGATTGCAACATGCTTAGACGGATTGACATACTCGACATGAGGAAGAAAGCTGTATTTAATGAGTCAAAATCCGAAGTCGGTTGAAAGGCGACGTATACGTACTGGGAACCCGTCTCATACAACAAGAGTTTGTAGAGCTCGGCACGAGGTAAGCTGGCTTGAACGTTGACGCCAAGCGTCTGGCATACTTCCCCTACGATCCGAGAAATGAATTGGTCCCACGAAGGGTTCGAGAATGTAATCTTGAATTACGGCGAATGTCATCCTTTCATGCAGCAATGCAAACAGAAAATAACATACTGATTTGCCGTCTATCTCCCAGGTATCTCGTACTTTGGTATCAACTACCGTTCGCTCACCCTTTCCAAAGGGCGCCTGGGTCGCTTTGCTCTTGACGATCTCCGCCTCGCGTGTGGTCAGTGGCAGACCGATCACACCGACGTCCGAGATTTTGAGTATTGGATTTGGAGCGTCCGGGTATGATATATTGAAAGCAAAGGCTGAATTGAGATCGGTATCATAGTCCTTGAATGATTCTTCGAGGGCGTCCTGTTTACGAACATCCTCAGTACAGGTGTTACTAACCAGTTCTTCGTCCGTTGAAAGAAAAACTTAGAATTCTGAACGTACCCGGATATCGAGTTCTTTCGGGGCCATCGTCGCTGGCTCCGCTACACCAGGCATTGAAGTATAGAACACAAGAGAGTTGTCGACAGCTCAAAGTCACGAAGAGATTGAGGTTTGTAGTCAGGAAACGGTGAAAGAGAACAAACATCGTGGCCACGCGGCCGCGGCGGCTCAGCAGTGCGACGCGACGCGACGCGGTGGCACGATCACGTGAAGTGCTGCTGTCAGTCCGACTTACTGAGTTACTCCTCTGTCCGAGAGTCGGGAATTCATTGTGTTTTCGTCAGCCCTTGGTCAGTTCATCTATCAGACTCATTGAAGTTGGTCCCAGTCTTTCAGCTCATGCTCGAACTCTCGAGAAATATATTTGCAGAAGTTGTCATTGACAAGTAAGTACAATCATATAGAAGCATTATTTCGAAGAACAAAGATCTATGCAACCTAAGATTAATAGTGGAGTATGCAATAAATATAGCGTGTACGGGTATATGGTATCTGCATTTCAGCCTGGTAGATGTCCAGGGCGGGACGAACCGAATGGGGTGAGCACACCGTGTATCTAAGTTAGATCGATGAAATCGTTGGAGCTAGCGTGTACTTTCTTTCTCTTCTTTGTCGGCCGTGAATCCGGAGGATGAGTGCTTTTAGATTTAGTGGTAGACGAACCACCAGCTCGGGGTTGCGAAGACGAGGCGGAAGCTACTTGTGGACGACTCTTGACAGAGCTGCGCGTGGCCGTCAGCGGTGCGCTGCCGTTGATAGCGCCCATAATCTGGTCATAATGGGGCTTCAGAAGACGGCGTTGCTCCTGCTCATTGGCGCCAATACTATTCAGGATCTTTAAACCGCTCTGTTGCTTCGCTTTCCAGCTTGAGAGCGCATGAAGCGCCTCGGACTTGGTGATCTGCAATAATACACCATTAGCGCCGTCAGCCCCTCGGTGCCCACTGACGCTTACTGTTAATCCCTGCGGCGATCCTCCGATCATCTGGAGGGTCACCAAGTGCCGATCAAGAACGGACATATTTTTCTCGAGGTGCTTCCTCCTTGGCGCACCAATCTTCTGCATCGATAGAGCACGATATGAATTGCTCTGCAAGAAGGCCTGCACCTCCTGACAATCGTGACATGTGCAGGTCCATCTCCCCAGGCCCTGCATTTGCGCGGCGAGGGTGGGATTGGGAGCAGGGGGAGATCCGAGGATCTTTTGGACCCACAGGATCATAATGTCCGGGAAAACCCAGGCGAGGTTATCGAGTTGTTTAACTTGGGCCGCCCATTGGCGGAAGCCCGGGAGGAGTGGTATCAACACGTTGTTGATGTAAGTCGCATCCATGGCCGGTGGGTTCAGGAAACGCTCGATGATAGTCTGGCCAAGGTCCACGCAGCGGATCGCTGAACACCAGTTCAAAGCGCCGATGATGTCAGATGCACCATGTAGAGTGATTCTCGAAACATATTTCTTCGCGAAAAATGTGATGGCGAGGTCCAGGGGAGCGCCTGTTTGGCCGCTGGGAAAGACAAAGCGGGCGCGATGGTTCCAGATGCCTTCTACCATAATCTGCAGGGCGGACGCGGGAAGTTTGGTGGATTGAAGTTTGGGAATGACGCTGGCGTGGCTCTGATGTCAGTACTATGCATGTCCTACAGGCAAAATGCTTACATCTCAAGGAACACTTTAGGGTCGCCATCTAGGATCGTGACATCCACCACTCTCTCAAACTCTGCCTTCGTCAGCCAATCTGCAGTCGCACAAATCCAGTCCAGGTATAGCTTTATGCCAGTGTGTCGCAACTTGTCGAGCCCTTTTATCATGGTGACGTCAGGGTTTTTGAGCAGGAGAGCAGTGCAATATGCGACCAGCGGAAGCATCACATTCCTGGCACATTCTTGTGCGTGTGGGGCTGAGAGGGATGATACGTCCATGACTTTACTAATAATGTCAGAAACGCAGTCAGGACAACCAACGGCGAAGCAAGCAGAAACGTATTTCTCCGCTAAAGCGCTTGGTGACGCTGTTTGCGTTCGGGTCGATGATCCAAATGACCTGGTATGTTGGGGCTGAGGCGAAGGCTTAAAGAAGGATGCTTTTGAGATGGCCCGCTTGAGTATGGTCGAGATCACGGCGGACTTTTCCGGGGACTCGGGGAAGTCTTGGGATGAAAATAGCGCTGATGCGAAATGAAGTAGGAAAGACGACTTTGAGCGGAATGGTTGTTGAGATAACATACTAAGACTGCGTTAGAATGCTTTCGTGAACTGAAGTTCGAAAGAGACTTACTTGTCCTTGATGAACCCTATCCCTCCATTTTCTTTCACAGCGTCCAAAAGGACCTTCGTTTCCGATGTCTCGGGTGGTCTGAGTGACTTTAGAACCTCTTGCACCTGCTCCGAAATCCAAGGACGTATCTCCTCCGGGCGGGTGCCCTCGTGATCGTCTTCGGCTCCTGTAGAAGAATCACCGTCCTCTTCGGCTGCCATTTCCTCGGCTGATTCCGACTCAGCCTTCTCCACGTCGTCTGTCTCTGCTGTTGTTGCCTCCTCCATTCCTGCCTCCTCCGATTTCTCCTCTTCCGTCTCCATTGCCTCACCCTCCGTTTCCTGGAGATCTGGGACATCCGTCTCCTCAGGTTCTGGGTCCTCCGCCTCCTCTGCATCCTCCGCCTCCTTCCGCGTAGCCCAATTCTTCAACACCGTGAGGAACTCCAATCTCGACGCGTTATGCTGATCGTTCTTCAGCATCATTTCGAAGCACTCTCGCACCTCTTCCCAACTGAATTGCTCCAAAGCTTTGATCACGAGCTCCTCGGATATAGTCGCTGTGCCAATTTTCTCCGAGCACAGGTCAATGACGACCTGCCAGAGCTCGACATCGTCCCAAGCGTATGCTGCCTGGCACAGTACCTCGGCGGTCTGTGCTGGATCGACATCATATCGATGTTGTATAAAATTCGCTAAGTCGTCATCCCTCGAGTCGTGCATGCTGGAGAGGAGCGTTTCGCATGCTAGCTTGAACCCGGTAGGGCCTTGATAAAGAATTTTGTAGTTGTTCCGGTTTGGCCAGATAACAAGGACGGTCCGGCGGTACCCTAAGACGTGGAACCAAATTAGACAATATCCATCACGTATAAAGTAGACTGCTTACATCGGTCCAGTGAGCCAGCACCCTACAAAAATCGATTAGCTTGAGTGTATCGAAGGCGATAGACTTTAGACTTACATTTCCCATATACCCTTCATATTCCTCTCTATCGCAAGGGCCGGACTCTATCCTATCTGTTAGATCCTCTGGAATGGTCTCTCCCTCCTCATAGTCCAGACCCTCTTTGATGAGCTTGCCGTCCACGTCGACCAAGTGCTGAATAGTCATCTCGCAATCCGAGATTTCCCCGAATCTCACATTCTCTGTTCTCTCTGCTTCTTCATCAGAACTATAGTATCTGTGACCGAACTCGTCGTCTCCGCAACCAGAGAGATGGCAATGCGCGGTCGCAAGGCCAATTGAGAACCCGTGTTTCTTCGCCAGACCCTCGAGCAATGCAACCTTGTGGGCATCGGCGCCTTTCAACGCGCCTCCCTTCAGATTCGCCTCGGAGTACTTGTGGTCCAAGAGATAGATGATCTTCTCCGGGCTAGTCCCCGAGCCGTCATTAGCCCAAGCGTCCAGCAGCTTGGCAAACCGCTTTACCACTTTCTGGTTCGCCGAGAGAGCCGGCCTCATTGACTGAGTCGTATGGATGAGGTTGTATGACAAGGCGAGGCGGTAACCTGAATTAATGGGTTTGATTTCGTGTTGAACATCCGTATACCACGCAAGGGCGGTCGTGGACAGTTGACTGGACGACGCGATATCGTAAACAGTAGAGAGTTCGCCGTGTGCGAGATGTGCTGCACCGCCTGTGAAGGCTGAAGGGAGAACAATGACGATGGTGGCAAACATTCCATCCGCCTTCTCGGTGCTAGTGGGAGAGCGTTAGCATGGACAGAAATTAACATAGACCGACTGACATACTCAACGTGGGGAAGAAAGCTTTGTTTATCAGCTTTAATGAAACACGTCATAAATAGAGACAGGACGCACTGTGATCCCGTTTCATATAGCAAGAGCTTGTAGAGTTCAGCCCGCGGCATACTGGCTTTTACATTGACCCCTAGAGTATGGCTTACATCTTTGACGGTGCGAGAGATAAATTGATTCCATTCAGGATTCAAGAATGTAATCTGAGGTTATGGTGAGTCTCCTACCTCTGTATCAAGCTCAAGACTTGCGTAACGTACCAATTTTCCGTCAATCTCCCAGGTATCCCGTACATTCGTATCAACCACTGTCCGTTCTCCCATTCCAAAGGGTGCCTGAATCGCCTTTCCCTTGATCATTTCCGCCTCACGCGCGTTCAGCGGCAGCCCGATGATTCCGAGGTCGGAGACTTGGAGTGCGGGGTTTGGAGCGTCTGGGTAAGTCTGATTGAAAGAGAAAGCTGCATTTAAATCACTTTTGTGGCGACTAAATGCTTTCTCGAGGCTGGCCTGTTTTGCAGAATATTATCAGTACGAGTGTCGCATAGTCCTCCATCTTTTCAGAGCAGAGGAAGGACTCCTTAGGCGTACCCGAATATCGAGTTGCTTCAAGTTCGGGGCGTTGTCTGGCTCCCGTCTAGCGGACATTGTGTTGTCTAGTGGTGCGGTATAAAACCTGCCTGCGATGCACTGAAGAAGAGCAGAACAAGCAATACCGGCGCCAGCGCAACTGCCCCACGGCGATGGCGCCTCCACAAGCGAGCGTCCGACGGGCTCAGCCGCGAGTCAGCGCGGACGCGACGTAAAGTGACGCGATCACGGGATGTGTGACGTACGTCTCGTCACACGCCTTTCGCGTTCAATTGACTCGGCCTCCTCCTCCTCCACCAGTGATTCGTGAACCCCTTGCCTTTCTATTTTCCTCAATGAAGACTCACCTTAGCCAGTCATGATGACCTGATTATGAGAACAACAGGTCAATTTCGACCTCCCTTTTCCACAAATTGGGCGTAGAGTACTTACACGCGCCAGATTGGCTTGCGTGCTTTAGGTGAGCCTGAGCCTCGTACTTGATACACTGCCTTGAAGTAAATCTTGTTTTTCAGGCATCTGTCTCCGCGGTACGCCTCGTACCCAAAGTGGATTCTCGAGTCGGAGCTACAGACCTGCATGGAAGCTCTCGCGCGGACAAGGCGCATCTAATTCCGAGTCGGACTCCACCATTTACCTGATTCCCCGAATTCTGTCTCTCGCCCTTGTTCTCGTCTAGCGGCTCAGCGCGCTTCAGAAGCTCGTGAAGACACTATCAAAGTAAAGCCTCACCCAATAACAACGGCGCTCAAATGCCTAACCCTACTGCCGATGCGGCATATGCTCAATCATCCTCAAGCCAAAACCAAGCACGCCGCATCACCTCAACACGATCCACTTCCTCCGTTTCTCCAACTAAGAGGAAGCAGTTGCATGACAAAGACGATTCACATCCACAGGACACCGCGCCCACAAGTGTCACTGACAAATCGCACTCGGGGATGGCGAGAAAGGCCGCTGCATGGAGAGCCAAGAGTCGTGACAAATCACAACAGGCCCAGGTACACGAGTCGCGCAAGGTCAAGCGACGCAAGTTGGCGGCGCGCTGGCCGGCTAATCTATAGCTCAACGAGGAGGGTGGACATGGCGTAGTGCAGAAAGGTAGCTAAAGCGTCATGTTTCCTGCGGATCGTCCGACTAACATCTCTGTTCTTCGTTCCTTGCTCGAAGCTAGCCGGTATATTGATCCTGTAGGGAACGTCATCCGAAAGCTGCACAGCAGACCCCAGCGGGAGATGATGCTCTTGGAAAGAAGCAAGGACTGCGCGAAGATTAAGCATCAGTACAAGGTATACGATCTTGAGCGTCGAGATACAGCAGTCGGCAATTAAGTCGGAGTAAGAGTGTGGAATACGACGCTATTGTGTATGTTATTTTGAAATTTCGATAACACTGGCACTTCCTTGACAGGCTTTGCAGGCATAGGCATCCTATTTCCCGAGCCGCGTACTGCTGCGCCGATTACCCCAAACCTATGGTTAGGGCTCTCCCCCCGACTCTAACAACGAACACATTGGAGAACGCATCTGCCTTGCGTTGCCACATCAATCTCCGTACATATGTATTGGTAACACAGGAATCCTGCGGTGACACCTTTATCCAAGACCAAGTACTTGTCGTGACTCATACGGCGTGGCTAAGAATCTGTGATGCTTGATGTCACAAAAACGCCACCTCCCCACAGCTCGGAAGTCTCAATGCGTCTTCGATATGATGGCAGGGCCGGCGAAACAAGGTGCTATGATCGTTCACGTTCCGCAGGTATCGCTGACTCATGCTAGTTTTCTCAGGAAAACAGTCTGTGTTCTGCTTATGCATCTTTCGACGTCGATGCAGAATGCCCGACGGCCTCATGTTCGTGTCCGTCTCGGAAGGTATAAATATCGCAACGAAATGAGTCCTGCAGCACACATCCTTCCAGTCCCATGTCGACCGAACAGCCCTTCAAGATCTCTGTGTCAGACGACGCCCTCGCTTCACTGAAGCACAAGCTTCAGCAAGTACGATTCCCCGACGAACTTGACGACGCGGGGTGGGACTATGGCGCACCACTCGCAGTCATAAAGCGCCTCGTCTCGCGCTGGGCCAACGGGTACGACTGGCGCGCGGCGGAGGCGAAGTTCAATGCACTGCCCAATTTCACCCGGGACATCGTCGTGAAGGACTTTGGGACGCTCAATATCCATTATATCCACCAGAAGAGCAAGAGGCCGAACGCGATTCCGCTTTTGTTCGTGCACGGGTGTAAGCGAGGTTTTTTGTGTTCCTTCATCGTGACTGAGGATTTCACGACCTGTATGCAGGGCCTGGAAGCTTCATCGAGGCGACAAAGGTTCTCCCGCTTCTCGTCGACACGCCCGATGACAAGCCGAGCTTCCATGTCGTGGCCGTTGGATTGCCGAACTTCGGATTTTCAGAGGCCGCTGGGAAGAAGGGGTTCGCGAAGCACCAGTATGCTGAGGTACGCGCTGTTTTCCCTTCCCTTTCAAAACAATAACCTATCTTTATCCGCTCAGGTTGGACACAAGCTCATGCTTGCACTGGGGTACAACGAGTACGTCGTGCAAGGCGGAGATTGGGGTCATTGGGTGAGTCCAGGATACGATAAAGGTTGGCCTCATCTCAGCTGACCAATTACACCGGCAGATCTGCAATACGATTGCGATGAATTATGGGCCTCAGCACGCCAAAGCCTGGCATACGAACTTTCCCATGTAGCTATTCCAAATTTCCTTAACCATTATGCTATCTATGCTCACTCATTCACCATCCCGCAGGGTTTCTCCGCCTGCCGATAGTGCAGCACTCGAGAAGACCTACACACAGGCCGATATCGCTCGCGTCGAGCACAACGAAATATGGCTGAAGCAGGAACATGGTTATTATTCCGAGCAGGCGACGAAGCCCCAGACCATCGGATATGCGCTTGCGGACTCCCCAGTCGCACTTCTCGCGTGGATATACGAGAAGCTTGTAGCGTGGACTGACGCGTACGAGTGGCAGGACGATGAAGGTGCGTTCATGCGAACCAATATTTCTACTGTGAGCACCTGCTAAAAGCATCCGGGCAGTGCTCACTTGGATCTCTATCTACTGGTTCTCTCGCGCGGGCCCGGCGGCGTCCGTTCGGATCTACTACGAGATCGAGCATGCAAATCAGTTCGCCACGCTACCGCGTCCAACGGTTCCCCTAGGTGTTTCATACTTCCCGAAGGAGGCCGCGTCTTCGCCCTTAAGGTAAGCGACCAGCCCATACGCGGTCATTAGACAAGCATCTTGCTTACGGTGTCGCAGTTGGGCCAGTGCGATGGGCAACGTTGTCTTCCAGAAAGAACACCCGCAGGGCGGTCACTTCGCTGCTTATGAGCAGCCTGCAGCACTCGTTGACGACCTGAGAGAGATGTACGGTCGGGGTGGGCCCGCATTTGGCGTTGTCCCTGGAAAGACTGGGTACTGAGCATCGCGAAGATGCTTCCTTATGCGAAGTGAAGGTCAGCGGCAGTGTCTATCCCATAAGTTGAGGTTAGATTTGCTTTTCGCAGTAGGTGTATCTTCCGCAGTTTTGTGGTCTTGTGAATTTCTGTAGCTGTGGATACCTCAAGTAGTGTTGCCAGGCTGTACCGTCCACTGGGGTCAATCTAGTTGTTTTTGCGACGGTTCGCATGATTCCCGAGAGAGAGAAAACCTCGATCAGAGCCTGTTGAGAGACGTGAAAGACCCTCGTAGAATCTCGAAGAGGGCAGAGACAGGAAGCCGACGCGCCTGCAGCCATGGACGCGATCACGAGATATGTGACGTGCGCCTCGTCACACACCTTTCGGGCTCTTTCGGGCCTCTTGACTTGTTTCTTCTACTAGCGAACTCCTTGACTTTCTACTTTCCTCCACAGCACCGAGCCGCCCCAGAATGCTGTAGTTGCCACCGATGAGATGAACAGGCTAGTTCGTCATCCCTTCTTTCCGTAACATTGACAAGTTCGGCGTGCCAGTGCACACACGTGTACATATGTTTCTCCAAACAAGAGGAAACAGTTGCATGACAAATACGATCCATGGGACGTCGCGCTCGCACTGAGCATCACTGATACCACTGACAGATTGCAGACGAAGACGGCGAGAAAGGCTGCTGCGAAGAGAACCAAGAACCGTGACAAATTACATTAGGTCCCAGTACACGAGTCGCGGCAGGTCGAGCTGGCGGCACGCTTGCCGGCCGACCTTCAGCGTGGACATGACGTGGTGCAGAAAGGTAGCGAAGACGCATCATCTCCTGCAGGCCGTCGAACTGACTTTTTTCCCATTTTTGCTCGAAGCCAGTCGGTATACTGACGATCTTGGGAATATCGTCCGAAAATGTTCTTCGGAAGGATGGACCGTGCGAAGACGGTCAAGCATCACCGCAAGATCTTGAGCCGACCCTTGAGCTGCAATAAAGGTGTGGATATCATATTAGTGTATGTCGTTTAATGACTTCAATAGACCGTGACTACATCAAGTAAAAAGGCGCGGACGTTCCGCTGCCTCGTGAACTGCTGCGATGAATATACCAGACCTATGTTTAGCCAGGTTTCTCCTTCTGGCTCCAACAGCAATTAATATTGAAGAATTCTAGATCTTCTCCGTGTTCCCCCATCAAGCTATGTATCGGTAAACCTAGAATCTTGTGGCGCCATCTTCTTTACCCAAGACCAAGCACTTTTCATGACTCATACGACGTTGCCGCGAACCTGCGAAGTCTGCCGTCCCAACACGCCATCTCCCCACAGCTCGGCAGTCTCAATGTGTCTTCGATATGGTGGCAGGATCGGTGAAACGAGGCGCTATGATTGTTAACGTTCTACCGGTATCGCTGACTCACGCTCCGAGAAGAACAGTGTATGTTCTGCTTATACATCTTTCAATGTCGAGTAGCGTGCTCGATGGCCTCATGTTCGGGTCTGTCTCGAAAGGTATAAATATCACAACAAAGTGAGTCCAGCAGCACATATCCTTCCAGTCCCATGTCAACCGAACAGCCCTTCCAGATCTCCGTCCCCGACGACGCCCTCGCCTTGCTGAAGCACAAGCTCCAGCAAGTGCGATTCCCCGACGAACTCGACGACGCCGGGTGGGACTATGGCGTACCACTCGCAGACATGAAGCGTCTCGTCTCGCGCTGGGCCGACGGGTACGACTGGCGCGCGGCAGAGGCGAAGTTCAATACGCTGCCCCATTTCACGCGCGACATCGCCGTGAAGGATTTTGGGACGCTTAATATCCAGTATATTCACCAGAAGAGCAAGAGGCCGAACGCGATTCCGCTTTTGTTCGTGCATGGGTGTAAGTGCTATGTCCTGTTACCCTATTGTCGGGGATGCCTGATGGTGTGTGTAGGGCCCGGAAGCTTCATCGAGGCCACGAAGATCCTCCCGCTTCTCGTCGACGCACCCGATGACAAGCCGAGCTTCCATTTCGTTGCTGTCGTCTTGCCGAACTTCGGATTTTCAGAGGCCGTTGGGAAGAGGGGGTTCGCGAAGCACCAGTATGCTGAGGTATGTCGTATTTCTCTTTTCTCTTCAAGACGATAACCGGTCTCCATCCGCGCAGGTTGGACATAATCTCATGCTTGCTCTGGGATATAACGAGTACGTCATACAAGGCGGAGATTGGGGTTATTGGGTGAGTCCAGGATACGTTAAAGGTTGGCCTCATCTCAGCTGACCAATTACACCGGCAGATCTGCAATACGATTGCGATGAATTATGGGCCTCAACACGCCAAAGCCTGGCATACGAACTTCCCCATGTATCTATTCCAAATTTCCTTAACCATTCTGCCATCTGTGCTCACTCATTCACCATCCCGCAGGGTTTCTCCGCCTGCCGATAGTGCAGCACTCGAGAAGACCTACACACAGGCGGACATCGCTCGCCTCGAGCACAACGAAATATGGCTGAAGCAGGAACAGGGTTATTTTTCCGAGCAAGCGACGAAGCCCCAGACTATCGGATATGCGCTTGCGGACTCCCCGGTCGCACTTCTCGCGTGGATATATGAGAAGATTGTCACATATTCAGACGCATACGAATGGCAGGACGATGAAGGTGCGTTGATGTTTAATTAATAGTTCTTCTGTGAGCACCTGCTAAGCATCGGGCAGTGCTCACTTGGATCTCTATCTACTGGTTCTCTCGCGCGGGCCCGGCGGCGTCCGTTCGGATCTACTACGAGATCGAGCATGCAAATCAGTTCGCCACGCTACCGCGTCCAACGGTTCCCCTGGGTGTTTCATACTTCCCGAAGGAAGTCATATCTTCGCCCTTAAGGTAAGCGTCGACCGGCTCATATGCGATGGAGTGATTATCTTGCTTACGGTGGCGCAGTTGGGCCAGCGGGATGGGCAATGTTGTCTTCCAGAGTGAACACCAGAAGGGCGGACATCTCGCTGCTTATGAGCAGCCTGCGGCGCTCGTCGACGACCTGAGAAAGATGTACGGTCGGGGTGGGCCCGCATTTGGTGTTGTCCCCGGAAAGACTGGGTATTGAGCATTGCGAAGATGCTTGCTTATGTGAAGTGAAGGTGAGCATCGCTGTTTATCCTTTGTGTCGAGCTTAGATTTATTTATCACTAGCCGCTGAAATGTCGACTAGGCGTATGTTCCATAGTTTTGTACTACTCTTGTAAATTTCAAGTTCGCTATCACTTCGGCCTGGATACCTCAAGTAGCTTTGTACTGTTCGCTGGTGTCAATTCAGCTATTTTTTCAACGGTTCGCAAGGTTCCCGAGCGGAGAAAGCCTGGACCACAGTTTGTTAAGAGTCGTAAAAGACCCTCGTTGAATCTCGAAGAGGGCAGAGGGGTCTAGATGGGAGTGACGCGTGGTGCGCAGTGCGCCAGGGCGCCGGGCAGGGCGGTGGAACGACGTCATCGATCTTGGCCAGACGCGACTGGCGCCGAGACAGACTATAAAGGCGACGCTCCTCTCCGCCTTTTCCATCTGATTACCACCACATCCCCTCTTCTCCCTACAACTTCATTTCAACACCATAACAAGATGTCGACCTACACCGTCACCGTGAGTCTCAATAATTGGTGCATAGTCTGGGCGTCGCAGTGGCTCATCGGTTCGGGACGGATAGGTTAGCAATATCGCGCCCGAGACGACGGAGACGCATCTTCATGATTTTTTCACGTACGTGTATGTCTGCTGACCTGGTCCGCATACACTGACTTTCTTTCGTACCGTAGGTTCTGCGGAAAGTGCGCCTTCCGAATCGCTCCATTTTCGTGTGCTGAAACTGACCTCCGACGCGCCTGTGGCCAGGATCTCCAAGATCGACTACAACAGCACCGCGACGCCCAAGTCGGCCGTGATCCACTTCGAGAAGAGCTCTGCCGCAAAGACGGCACTCATGGTACGCGCCGCACGCCCCTTGTACCTCAAGCACGCCATCGCTAATGCTGATCCCGCGATAGCTGAACGGCGGCACGCTCGACGGCGCGCATCTCTCCGTGACCTCCGACGTCGCGCACCAGGACGAGGCGGATGAGGAGCACGCAAAGACGTCGCCGCACCACATCGAGCAGAGCGACAAGCCCCGCGCGGGCAGTGAGTCCACCTCACATTCCGTTCCTATCCAACCCGCTAATCGTTGTCTGCGCAGTCGCCGCGGAGTACCTTGCGAAGGGCTACGTACTCTCGGACACCATCCTGCACCGCGCCATCCAGCTCGACAGTACGTCTGCACCATTTGAGGCTTGTGGGTTAGATGTTAACAATCTATGCAGACGAGAAGGGCATCTCGAAGCGCTTCCTGAACTACTTCCAGTCGCTCGACACCACGCTCGGCGCAAAGGCGCTCGGGCCTGACCAGACGATCTCCGGCAAGGTCACGCAGACGCTGCAAGGCGCCGCGCAGCAGGCTAAGTCGGTCGACGAGCAGCGCGGGTTCTCCAAGACGGCCAGCGACGTGCGTATCGCGCCCACCTTCCTTCTGTCAGTCAACTAACACATATAATCACTCACCAGTTCTACTCTCGTGCGCTCGCATCCACATTCGGACAGAAGGTCCGCAGCTTCTACACGACGACATCGAAGCAGATCCAGGACATCCACGAGGAGGCGCGTCGTATTGCGGACGAGAACGAGGCGCGGGGAGATCGCGGCACATACAGGCAGCGCGCCCGCTGCGGGATCTGCCACGATCTCCCCGGAGAAGGTGACTGAGGCCGCCCCGACGGTGATTTGAGTTGCGTGAGCACTGTCAGATGAATCGGCAAAGGGCGTATTGTAAGGAAGCTATAGTTCTCAGTTCGTGAATGTATGATCTTGGAAATTAGTGAGCTACGTGCCGCTACATGTTAGTACTCTACTCTACAAGTAGTGGTTGTCATTATGTCATTAATATTCATACCATGTGAGTGCTGAAAAATATTAAATACCCACTGGCAGTTTGGCGGGATCACGATCTATCTGTGGCTGTGCGGCATCTCGGTGGCCAGGGGATGTTGCCGACCCAGAAATTGGGCTACGGCTTCCCCATCATTCGAACCTTCATAAGACCGCGAGCTCAGCCTGCCAACCCCCTCGTGTGACCTGCACCAACCGTCTCAGAATGATTCGATCCAGGCGAATCCCATTTGGTCCTACCGCCCACCGTGCCAGTGCAGGCGCGGGTGGATCAGCCTGCTGTGCTTCCTGTCACCGTCACGGCGCGTCCATGGTTATTATCAGCGACTAATGGCCACGGGCGACCAGTAACATGCGACTCACGCGGACGAACAGCTCCATCCGCAGCGCGATCCGGTGTGCGATCACACCGCGGGTAGCGGGTACGTGTGCGCGCGCTTTCTGAACGCGCGTGCGTAGCGGCTTGCTCTACGTCTTGTACCCCGGCCACTGCATAGCATCAGGAAACCTGCAACGGCTTCAGCGCCACTTTGAAGCCCTTCCGCGCGACTTCAAGGCAACTTCCGGGCCGCGTCGAAATTTGCCGTGTCTTCGCAAGCTAGGTTATTTCCTGGTGAAGTCTGTAAAGTACGCGCAAAGTCGATGTAAGTATGTTTGAAGCTCTTCCTGAAGTGCATAAATTGTTTCCACGCGAGATCA